>JAVDOI010000019.1:3095611-3200611 GCA_032191485.1 Leptoclinus maculatus | reverse complement strand
CTACGTGCGTGACTTTTGGAAACCGACAACAGAAAGCAACAAAGCCAACTTTCCCACTGTGGCTCAGACTGAAGTTTCTCCAACTGTGCTGGAAGTGTGACTGCAGCCTAGATTGCTCTTTCCACACTTGCGCTGGCCTGTTACTGAAAACCACTGGCCCAGTTTATTCGTCTCTTCAACAATCAAACCGCACTAACTGGTGGAGTTTGAGCTTGAAAGGTGCCGCAGATCCACTCTGTTCAGGCTGGTTTGGGTTTACTCAGCTGTTCAAAAAAACCCAACCTTTAACAGCCTTTATCCGTCCTCCATTGCGTCCAGACAGTCCCTGACTGTCCATGACCTGCACGAGGCTGTCGTCACATCTCTCTTTCAGCCCAGAGAAATGGAGTTTGACTCAGGCTGTTCTTGCCCTGAATCCTCCAGGGGCTGTATTAAAAAGGCATCGCAGCAATGTTGACAGGAATACATTTATCGGGATTGTGTCTCCTTTCAACAGGCGGCTGAGGGTGGCGCTGGCTGCCACAGGTCGCCTTGGCTGGCTGGCAGGCCATTTGATCTCCATATCACCTGCACTGGATAGTCCCGCATCGGGCAGGCGCTTCAGACGGAGCCTCGCACCATGGAGTAGATGGAGATCAGATGGGTGCTCCTTTCTATTTATTATTTTTTTCAGATCATTGAGCACAAAAGCTCTTTCTTTTTTCTTTTCTTTTTTTCAGCAAATAAATCCATGAGCAGCAGTTTCTGTTTTCTCTTCTCCTCTTGCCTTTTTGTCAAGCTTGGCAGTAATTGCCCTGCTGTGAGGCATTCGGGATATGAATGCAGGCGCTAACGACAGCAGTGGCTTCATACTTCCTGCACTCAAATGCTGCGCTGTGTTTTTAAAGCGGTGAAAACCTCTACGTGGGATGCCATTTTAGCTTTCTGAATTGATTCCCGTCAGTCAGCAGCGGGACGTTTCTTTCCTCCGTATATATTAGCACCACAAAAGTTATCTCAAGGTTGACAACACCTGCAAAAACCCATAATATGTACTGTTAGAAACTTTGTTGTGACAAGGATATCCATCAATCTTTGTTTTTTACCAAAGAAGTGTCCGTGTGACTTAAGCAAGAACGGATTGCATGTTCCTGGTCCCATGTGTAACCACACGAATCTCTACGTGGTGTTCTACGAGGATTTTAAGAGGCCTACAATGTGCAGTCCGACTCAGGTAAAGTGCACAGCAATTAGTTAGCAATTGGAGTGTTAGCATGCTAACATTAGCTAATTACAAAATACAGCTGAGGCTGGTGGGAATGAATTAGTTTTGCAGGTGTCTGTTGATAAACCAAAGTAATGTAACAAGTTGAAAATGTTTTTGTTCCAGTGAATCGTTGGCTACAAACCGCCGGGATCAGGCGTCGCCATGTAGAGAGCAATCAAAATGCTCCCGATCTCGTCTTTAGCACTTTTTTAAACGATGTATCTTATCCGACTTCAATGCAGAGAATCACTGATCGCAAGTGTGTTGATTGATAATCAAATGCAAACATGAAAGTCTGAATACGAGTGCTGACGTTGTAAGCAACTGCTGACTTTGATCACTCCAACCATCCACGTTTGACTGTCAGTGAAAACGCATGCAGTGGGAACATGCCACCACAAGGATATATATATATATATATATATATATATATTTTATTTTTTATAAATAAATATATTTTTTGGTGCATCACATCAAAATCTAAAATAAATAAATAAATGTATCCCTGCTTTTCCAGACATCTGTGTTGCTGCCACGGGAGTTTAAATGTCAGCCGTTGTCATCCACACAAACACAACTAAACAAGAAAACACAGCAGGATTCCAGTAAACAGCTTAGAACCCGCTGGTTGTGATGCACCATAAGTCATTCCTTAAACAATGTGATTTCAGAGGGAATTGTGGACATTAGGAGCATGATGGCTCCTAATGGGTTTTAGTCATTGGAGTTCCCCTTAAAGGCCCTGCGGCATTATGCAAACACAATTTGGCTGAAATCTGACTCTGACACCTATTCTGACAGCAAAGTCATTACGAGGAGATTATGAATCAAACATTTAGTCCACAGTCATATTTATGAGATGGATTGCGAAGGGCTCCTGGACTCTTTTGCATTCAAATAACCTCCTGTGGCCCGCTCAAACACTCCGCTTTATTAATGCTCAGCCCGACTAATGATGTAGAACGCCCTATTAATTGCTGAAAACGCCGGCTACGGATCCCCGCGTCGCTCTTCCCTCCTACCTTTTGGCTCTTGCGAGCGAGAGATATAGCTGTTGACATGGTGATCAAAGCCGAGCACTGATGGCACGACTTCAGTGCGAGTCGACGCGGAAGGTTAGGGCTCAGAAGGATCTAGGGTCTTTATCACAGAGGAAGCCTCTGAATTCAAAGCAATGAATGCGCCGAGCTTCCCTCTGGTTCTGCTCTCTGTTTGGTTTAGAATCAAATATCCAAACACAAAGTGAGATCCAGTAAAACCGTATTGATCCCTGTGGGGGAACAGTCATGGTATTCAGCTAAAGACAAAGAACATAAACACAAAAATAACACTTTTAGTGACAATAAATGCAAGTATTACGCAACGCAAGAGAACACAGGCAGCTGTATGGTACGATAACTTGACAATATGATGCTTCTTTTCACCTTAAGAACAACTCATAATAAACATACAGGAACTATTCTATATGGAGCCCCGGACTGTTCAATATTGAATAATTTAAAAAAGTATGAAATAAACACTGCCATAAATACATTGTGAACAAAATATAGATAACTGAATAAATGATGAAGTGGTTTTAGAAATGATGAAAACTCTACATTTATTACATTTAGAAAAAACGAGTTATTTCATTTGTGCCATATTTTTATTTAATTCACTTTTTTTTTATTTCAAATGCCTATTTTCGAAAATGTGTTTTTAGTTTACATTGGCATTTTCCCCCAATGAATATTTCATAATTTCATGACAGTGGAGTTGTCAAAAGTCACCACCTCCTTACCTTTCAGCCAATCACTGCCTCTCGTGGACAGCAACTACATACAAATAAAAAAATAAAAAAAGCCAAAGTAATATGTAATCAACCAACAAGAGGCTGCTGTTGTAAAATCCACACAGTACACTTTAACAAACCTCTCCTTTTATTTAGCTTAACAAGGCTGCAAATGCTAACTACCATAGTCGGCTAACTAGGCCAAAAAGATCCAGCTAGCTAGCTAGCGAGATTACGAATCCTAGTGTCGGCATGACCCGAACAACTCTGCCTCTCATTGGCTTATTACCCTGATATACTTACCCTAACCCTAACTCATGCCTAAACCTAACCAATCCAACCAACAAAGGCAACGAGTGTTAGCCAATCAAACGCAGAGTAGAGCGGGTCATTCGTAACTTAGCAGCCCGTTAGACAGCCGGGGGCATGTGATTGGCTGAAAGGCGGAGGGGTGGTGACTGTTGACAAACCAGTGTCATTAGGAACAATTAAAATCACTTTTACTGATGTCTCATGTTGCACTGTCCACTTTGCTGCTGTAATCCTGCAAATGTCCCCGCTGTGGGACTCAAACAGGATTATCTTAATAAGATAATATCAAATTGTAAATTGTGTAAATACATACATGAACAAATAAAAAAAACTAATTATTTGTTTATTAAATATTGACCGCTCTAGGCATCCATAACACTAAAACTGTCCTAAACCAAACCAGATGCCGTCTGAAGCTGTGACCTGGTCGAACATTTGAAATCAATATGAAGGAGAAAATGTTACTGAGGTGCTGTATGATCTCCGTCTGCATCCTGATCAATATTACACCCTCGTTAGCGAGACAAATTATCCCCGGTCTCAGTGTACGACTGTGCCGCTGCTGGAATGCTCTGCCTCCCTCCTTAGCCCAGCTCGTTGCTAATCACACCTAAAAGGGGAATTTTGATCGAGATTAATTGCATCCCTTGAAACCCTGGCTCCCACCTGCCAGTTTGGGCCCTCGCCACCCATCCGGCCCCTGAGAGTATCAGTTTAACCCGAGTAAAACACTGAGACGGCTACCAGGGAGGAGGAGGAGGAGGAGGAGGAGGAGGAGGAGGAGGAAGGGAGCTCAGGAATCAGGCACAGAGTGGTGTGGCAGTAATGCAGGAAGGGAAGTATCGCTGATGGATTTTGGGAATTTGAGTGAACACATGTGTGTGTGTGTGTGTGTGTGTGTGTGTGTGTTGCTCTTTTCCCCCGCTACCTCATATACTACGCCTGAGTGGCTGCCGGATCTGACAGCCCAGCTTCCCAGGATTCCCGCGTGGCCGACCTCTCGAGGTTGGAGAGTTTTGTTGCCATGTGAACCGCGCCGAGCAAAACGCGCCACACCAGGAGCCTTTTCCCCATCTGAGCAGCGAAGGTGCAATCACACCTGCTGTTCACTCGCTTTAGTCCGGACCCGACCCCAGAAGTTCACTTTGGTGTATTTTTGCTCTTTGTGTCATTTTAGTTTGAACAAAAGGGTTAGAGAGCAACATGACGCCAGCTCGTTTATTGGACAGTTTTAGTGACAGATGGGCTGCGTTTTAATTAAATAAACTTGAAATTAATTCTTACATTTGCATATTGTGTCATTCTAGCAGAAAAGACTCTGAAAGGCAGAGAAGTAGGACATTTTTTTTTACTGCTGATCAAATTTCTGTTTCAGAAATTGTATTCCTTTCTTTTGGCCACTGAAGTGCGATGATACGCTGCCAAGACACGGATCCTGACAGAGAGAGCTAATTAACTCCTGAAGTGACAGTAAACATTGACAAATAAAGGGTTGCTGTGCTTTTCATGAAGCTTCGCGTACCTGCTGGGTTTGATTTTTTGGTATTGCTCCTTTGCCTTATTTGGGTTGGTTATTTTCTTGGCATGTTTGTCACGTCACTTGTCACCATTTGGAAAACTCATTTTGTGCTGCAGGATTTAATGCGAGCTGAATTGCAGACCTCCAGGCTTTCATGTCACTCCAGAGTGAAGACTCTTAAGTAAAGTTGTGTCTCTGGGCACCGCGGACTGATGAACCTGGAGCAAATTACAAAATGCCTGTGCTATTTTGTAAGCCAAACGCTCATTTACTCTGCAGCATATAATACATATACATATAATACATAAGTAATATGTTAATATGTAATAAGTTATGACCCTTGCTGAAACTCTATGCCTCACCGAGATCAGGTGGACCCAACACTTTTTTTGTTAAGACGTATTTTAAGCTAAATATCATCATTGCTGCTGGAGCTTGAAGACTACAATGCTGACGAAAATATAACACTATTTGTGTAGTTTAAGGCCTCCAAGCATCAAGAAGGTCCTCAGCTGGACAAAGTAAAGTAGGAAACACAACCTGGCTGTGAACACAGCCTGAGCGAGCTGCTAAAGCCAAACGCACACTAACCAAAATAGACTCCAGACTGACGCTTACAAACGTGTTCTCCAACGGGAGTGCGATAAAAGGGACACGGCGGGAAGCTAATATGAGATACATCCCCGCTCAGGTTGTTGTTCGTGTCTCAGTTACTTGTCACAGTCTTTGTAACCTCTGACCGGTATAATCTTTTAATATCTGAAGGTGCGTCTGCTGTGGGGAAGCTGTGGGTCAGTCCCACTGCGATGGGAAATTGTGAGACAGCAGAAGCACAATTCCTTCTTGCAGTCTTATCACCGGTCTCATTTCACCCGGAGGAAAATGAAACGGAAGCACAGGCAAGGAAGACACGCACACACAGCTGTACATATAATGGTGCACAACATCATCCAGCATTCCAGCTGAAAAACTTATTTTTAATTCTGCTATTTTCTGTCATTATACTACAAAGTGCTCCTGAAAGTACAAAGTAATTTGCATGTAAAGTGTCTTGACTTCCAAAAACCCCCATTGGGTTTTTATTTTGGCTGCAGGGTAGGTAGACGATATCGCTCTCTCCCTCTCGCACAGAGATGAATGACGTTGCCCGTCTGGAAATTCAGACTGCTCTCTTGAAATTTGCACATGTTTCTGTCAAACCTCTGGTGTGGGACGGCGAGGAGATAGCAAGGCGAGGGGTTTTAGGAGGCTGATGCAGCTCCCTCTCTAAGCCTTTATTCACACTGTTCATAACTATTCTGGGAGGAAACCAGTATGCACTGAACAATGTGAGAAAGAGAGAGAGTGTGCAGAATGTGTCACATCTGTTTTGTAGCTCTGCTATATCCCCAAATACCAGTCAACTACAAACTTAGTTTTTTTAATAAAGGATATAATTTTGGTCAGATATAATTGTAGGAAAATAAAATGTAAATTGTTAAGCAAACAGTTGCCTATGTACATATCCAGCAAACACAGAGCAACATTAGCCTTCATTTGGGTTTGAGTTTCTCCTTTTAGCACCATTTTGGTCTCCACCAGCTCCTGAGGAAAATATCTATTGATGGCTTATTGCTCCATTTTGTTTAATACTGTTAGAGTCAAAAACCTAAATGACTAATTATAATATGTGTGCGCACAATTCTGGTGTCCTCACTTGAACTTTATGGCCTGCGTCCACACATGTGTGTGTGTGTGTGTGTGTGTGAACTTACTACATTAGGTTCTACAGTGTGTCTGGAAAAGAAAGCGTTCTCAGCATGTAAATGATAATAAGGAAGATAGACACGGAGTTGTTTTGAGAAAGTGAACTTTGTGCCAGAACAGATGCTCAAGTGAAGTTCTTTTCCCAGACTACATGGTGTGGACGCCATTTTGTGTGTGTGTGTCACCTTTTGTGACGAAGACCTCATTGTAAACCAATCCTGTGCCAACTCTGTCTCCTTCTTGCAAGAATAAATGTCCTGTGATTAATGAATTTCAATCGGTCTCGAGTGAATTTTTCTAACAAATACCGAGTCACTAAGTTGATCTGTTTTGGGCTGGGCAGGTTTAACGCTTTGTTCTTCCTGTTGAGTGGTCAGACTCAGCCAAAGAAGAAAGCCGCGGGCCCGAAAAAGCAAAACATTCAGCTGAAAGATGCTAAAATGCTCCTTAGAGCTGAGAGGAACTGCACAATTGGGGGATAATTCTCTGTCGTCACTACGACAAACACCTTTTACATTGCACATTTGATCAAATGTTACCACAAAATGATTTGAGTAGTGCAGCCATGAGTTTGTAATGCTCAAATCGAAAATGATGAAAACTAGATCAAGTGACTGAACGAAACAAGAGTGCAGGTTTTAGCCTCTTGCAGTTTTGCCGCTCAAAGTGTCAAAACCAGACTGCTGTTTTCCAATCAGTGTTAACAGTAAAAATCTGCGAGGAGTCCGGAGAGCATAGGCGTGCGACAAATTGTTTTCGGCACCTCAAGGATCTTGTGGCATGCCACCTGCTCTTGAACACTCAAATTGATGTATTTCAACATTGCCATGACAATAAGTAAATATCATGCAATTCACCCGAGACGGAGGTGGCAGCAAGCTGAGCGGATAAGGTGAGAACTATCTTCTTTGCCATTTGCCATAAACTGATGCAGTCATTACAAACTTTTATTCAAGGAGCGGAGGCCCACAGAGTTAGGATGTCAGACGAACCACAGTGTGAGAGGAGAAGCGATACGTGGTGTCGGCGGTTTTTCCTCCAGATCTTCTGCAGTGCATGGTGCAAAGATTTAAAGGAGAGAATAAGCTCTGTTCTCATCACTCCCCATCCGTCTCTTTAATGAAGAAAGATCAAATTCGATCCATGCCAGTGACACTGACAGTAGTTGGAGCGTGAACTCGCACCACAACACATTTATTTTTACATTCCCAAGCTGTGGATTAAAGTCCGAGGCCCGAGGTCACGTTGACTGAGATGGGAATTTGTTCACGACAAGCGTAACGCTGTTCCATTGAACTTGCCGAGATTTGTTAACACGACGATATTCACACTTCTGGGAAAGGAAGAAAGGCCCCTCCCCTCCATCACTTATTTAGATTTAAGCCTCCCCTGTGCTTTTCTCTACACCTCGCATGACTAACCCATTTGTCAGCAAAAAAGCACATTTCATCACTCTGGCTTTGCTTGGAAATCATTCACCTATATAATTACAAATCGACAAAAGGCAATTTGTACAGTATCTGATTGCAGGTGAAAGACGCATGGGAATCAATATCCCCTATCCATCTTTTCTTGTGGAATTAAGGTCTTAGGGGTGTTCTTTGTCCCAGCTCAGACACCCATATGTTCCCATCGTCTCACTCATCACACTTTTGTTTTTCATTCTGTGTCTGGTTATATTTTGTCCTGCTTTCAATTTATTCTGCTTGTTCATCTCATTCTCACTCTGCATTTCATTCCCTCAACCGAACCCAACAGATTTAGAAATAGCGATTTAGCTAACTGAAGGGGAGCTGGTCAATTATAATGACAAAAAGTATCGCTGGCTGTGACTGAATTTTTAGGATCAATAACATTGTTTTCCGTCTTACTTCACATTCATTTAATTGCCATTTCTTTACCTCGCTAGAGTAGTAACCAAAAGAAGTCTGATTGTATAGAAGTCTATGAGAAAATGACCCTACCTTTTGTGTATACGGCGTCTCTACCTCGCCGTCACTCCAGTGCCTTCTGTTCGATAGTTGCAAAAAAAACAAGATGGCAGACGCCAAAATGCTGAACCTGAGCATTTGCTATGGTTCTATGCTTTTTAACTATCGATGCTGTGATCTAGTTCAAAGCTCTTGGAGAACGTTAGCTAGTCAACCTGAAGTTGAGATCATTATTTCCAAAGCCAAAATACATTTATGTTTAGTAAAAAGTAGCTTCTTGGGTCCACCCAGTGAGTTCTCGCTATTACTGCCTCCAGGAATATTTTTAGGACTGACACAACTAAATCAAATTACAGGAAATCATTACCTGGCATGTAGTCATTACAGCAAAGCTGATTGACATCAGGATATTGATGTTAACGGAAAAAGCCCCCCATTTAATTTCCATCACTTCACTTAATATGTACTAATGAAGCAGAAGAGAAATACAATATAATGTATGCACTGGCTGAGTTTAAATTGTCTACTTTTGGTGATTGACTAGGTCTTGATATGAACAAAGCCCA
This sequence comes from Leptoclinus maculatus, assembly GCA_032191485.1. NCBI lineage: Eukaryota > Metazoa > Chordata > Actinopteri > Perciformes > Stichaeidae > Leptoclinus > Leptoclinus maculatus. The sequence continues at coordinate 3,191,520 of JAVDOI010000019.1, read as the reverse complement.
AATGGGTGACACTGCTGTGACTTGGTGACAGCATATCTCCCGTTGTGAATAGGAGACGTGGCGTTTTGATGCAGTGCATGTCTGAAGTTGTTTGTACATGGTGTCACGTAGCCGTTGCGCTTGGGAGTGTGTTCAATTCCACAGGGCAGAGCAGAATATTGCTGCTACTGAACTTGGCAACCTTGTACACAATGTGTGTGATCGTGCCTGTACATTGTGTTTTCGGTGCAGAGATCTTTTGTGATTTGTGAGACAGAAGATGCATGTTTTTCTTTGACGGGATAAATTGCAGTTTGATCTTTTATTAGAGGAGAAAACTGCTTCTCCAAGTTGCACTCGATTTGTAATAACTTTTCAGTTACGTAAGACTTCTCAAATCACTGGTTACAGAGTGTTTCTGAGAAAGAGACACACAGATTATACAAAATAAACTACCTCTGTCTTTGTATGAAGTTTACATCCCCACAAGCACTTTGCAGTATATGCAATTAGATTTGCAACCTTGCTTGAAATTACCTGCTTCCCTGTCTTTACGTGGGTGTCAGGTGATTGATACCAAGCAGAAAGACACAATATGCAGCAGCGAAATGGGGATAAAACCAACTTTCTCTTTGTTTACTGTGATGGATTATCTCATTTTGTTGAAGGTAGAATGTTTAACAGCAGCAAATGGCTTCATCTGAAGGAGGAAAACAAGCACTCATAAAGAAGTGTAGGCTACAGTATCTCCAACTACGCTGACTGTGTGCAACATCCAAAGGCCGTATAGGCTCGTATTCCTGCCATAGTGGTGTTATCCTCAACACAAAAGCATGCAAACGATTTGGGTTTTCACTTGTTTGCGTTCTGACTTCTGCAAGTTCAATAAAGTCGGATGTTGTTTAGCTAATTTACTGGGAGAAAATGGGTCTGCAGCTGCTGCTAATCACTCAGTTGTCACGGTGAAGCAGAGCGACTAAACGGCGGCAGCATTTTGTTAGGAAAACTCAGCCTGGAAATATACTACTTGGCAGCAAAGACTGAGATATATACTATACAATATAGATCTGAAATAAAGCTAGACACTAAGTTCAGTTATGTGGGCGTTCACACACCAAGGTGGTTCACCAGTCACACACACACACACACGACTCACATCTCACTTCATGTCATTTTCTTTCCCTCATCTGAAGATGAATCTAAAACCGCTTTGAGAAAATATCACTCCTTCACCTTTACCACAAACATGACCGGCCTACCTAAACATGTTCTTCGTCGCAAATTAATGCATGCACAATACATTATGTTCAGAAAATAAACTCACGCTGTAATCCGTATCTTCTTTGAAAATACAGGAGCTATGTCTGTCAAAGTGTATAAGTGGTATTTTTTTTAAGAGAACACGTGTGCATACCATTATTTATCTTGGAATATTACTTATCTAGGTATAAAGTAGAAAGGTTGCCGTTAGACAAGAAATAGTTCCAGTAGAAAGAGCCGAGCTAGCCGTTTCCCTCTGCTTCTAGTCTTTACGCTAAGCTAAGCTAATAGCCTCCAGGCTCTAGCTCAATACTTAGCGAATATACATGAGTCCATCTTCTCCTCTAACTCCCGGCAAGAAGATAAATATGCATATTTCTCAAACTATTCCTCTTAGTGCTATGACGTGGAAGCATAGCACCTACCCTCCGCTTCCCCCGCAGGTAAACACCGTTAGCTCTGTCAGCACGTTTGCTGTCGTTAGCGCCGTTAGCACCGTTGCCTGCAAGCCGCCTGCTCAGCCTTCGCCATATTGAGAGCCGTTGAGAGGCAATAGAAATGTTCCCAAACTTGTATTAAATCACCTGCATTGATTTTGATTCCAAATATCATAACTCCTTTTCGAGCTGTGAACAAAACAGAAAAAGGCAGAAAAGCAGTGATATGTGCTGTTAGTGCTTTTTAAAAGCATGGGTTAAAAGGTCCGTTCACGCTGGAGGTTCATAGAATTTCTACTGACAGATTTCTTTTTTAAATATTCAACAGCAACTTTTCAGGAACAGTGTCCTTGCTACCCAACATAGTAATAATACAAAATAGCTCACTGTGAATAGATTACTTTGGTAGAACATGCAGTAATTCCAATGAAAACTGTTCGTTGGGTTTCATTGTGGTGGAGGTGGAAATCTGAGGTGCTAAACACCAATTAAAACCAATATCTTCATGGAAACCACTAACGGAAAGTGAGAAAACATGTTGATTTGTAAGTTAGCTGACCCGAACCTTCAAATATATATGAAATGTGTGTCATTGCTAATCTAGGAAACACATGGCAGTATATATAGTCCATGATACAATCGTCCCATTTGTTCAGTCATGCGCTATCAGCGACAGAAGGCACATTTTTTTGCTTCACGTTTCTGTTGCATTAGAATGATATAATTTGCATTGTGTGTACGTGTGTGTGTGTGTGTGTACATGCAATTTCCCTCCGTGTATCCGAGATGTGAATATATCGAATGGGATGTGTCTCTGGCTGACGATAAGAGCTGCAGCTCTACCTGTGGCCGCCTGTCATGCCTCTGTGCTGCTATCGGCCGGGATGAAGGTGACTGAGGATGACAGGCAGCCAAATGCCTTTTTCACCTGCAGCTGATTTCTGAACGCAAACGCCTCGGTTTAGACAATTGGGGAACGGGACGCAGCAATTACGCCGCGGCTGACCTTCAGCTTGTGCATGCGACGGCGCTCTGTGATGGAGCTGTCACACGCTTCATGCTTGGCCCCTTTTACCTTATCGCAGTCACACTGTTTGAGTCCAAAGGCAAACAATTTGGTTTGATTCTTAGTCAAGTGATCAGATGGAAAAAAAAAAGGATACTTAAAGTCAATTTTTGCCTGATGATTTTTTTTTAATTGTGTTCATTTATTGTGGGGAGGAAAGCTCTTCATCACTCTGGACTTCCTGGGAAAATTTCCTCGACAGACAAGGGAAAATGCAGCTAATAAATTCTGCATGTAATGATTAAATTTAAATACAGAGGTCAAGAGCCCTCATTATTTGCACTAAAATATTAAAATACTGTTAATATTTTATGCGGCCAAATATGCAGCACTGAATTAATTTCAAAAGAGAAATGTTTGCACAGAATGAAGTGCTTTTGGGGCCAAGCATGTAAGTGAGAAACTTTTATCCCGGAGCTGAATTCTTAATTTGTCTGTGCAGAGCCTTGTTGCGTCCCCAGGTTGTTCCCACATGCCTCGGTGTCGATGACTGACTCATTGAATCATGTGGAAAACAAACATATTTCTCGACTGAATACCCCTACATAGATTGATTTTTTTTATATGACTCAGTCGCTCTACGCTGGTTTAGATCAGGTCTTTTATGTGTACATAAAGCACATTAAATGCACTTTAAGTAGAAATTTATGTTTTCCTAGAAATATGTGCTGCTCTCATCTCTCACAATATTGATCAAATTTAGCTCAGATGCTGATACATTAACATAGTGTGTGAACAGGAAATGTAATTCTCCTCACTTTTTATGTAAGGAAATATAAACTATTATGATATTGCATTTAATGCGATTGTTTCCATTTTTCAAAAGAGGATAAAAATCCTCCTTTGGACATATTTGCTGTAGTTGTTAGCTAGCCAGGCCTCCCAGCCCTCGCTGCGATCGTTCTAAGGCAGGGGTGTCAAACTCATTTTCACCCCGGGCCACATCAGCATCATGGTCGCCCTCAAAGGGCCGGATGTAACTGTAAGACTGTATAAATGTAACTACTCCCGAACATATTGTTAAACAACTCTCTCTGCATTTGATTATTGTTTATTGAAGTATAAACATATTGTAAATGCATTTATATAAATGTAAAATGATATGCACATTTCTCTGTTATTATAACAAATCAAAGATCAAACTTTTACATCTGTCACATTTGTGACAGATGTAAAAGTGTACAGACAGCCTTGTAGAGGGCATACAACCAACGAATAAGAGATGCTTTTGATTACAGTAAACATTTGGCTGTATGAACACATACACCTAAACACACTGAATACATTGCTATACATACAAAGTAGTATATTTAACAACTCAACATAACAAAATAACAGTCAGATATGTCTCAGTTCACAATTATATTGTTCAAGTTTCGGGTGAGGTTGATGAGGTGATGCTGCATGGCCTTGAACACACCAAGTAAATACTTCCTCACCCAGGACACCATATCACACACCATCCTCATCTATTGATCATGTTCTGAAAACAACAACAAACAAAACACAGCCATTACATTTCACACATATTACACTGTACTTATTCTTGGTTGAAATGAATTGTATTATATATTTAATACAATTCAGGTTTTTAAAAATGCTTACCCATTTGTTTTCTGGCCGGATGTCTGACACCGTTTTCCCGTGGTCAGTCGGTCAATGTCTGGCTTTAGGTCTTGTGCTGTAGCAATCCGTAAAACAGCGTGGAGGTTGTCGTCGGTGATGCGCGATCTGTGCTTTGTCTTGTTTAAATTCATTATTGAAAACATCTGTTCGCACAGATAGGTGCTCCCAAACATGGACAGAACACGGGCAGCTTGAAGTCGGAGCTGTGGCATCAAAGCAGGAGGCAGGAGACGGTAAAAATCCTCAATCGCAGCATCCTGGAACTTTGCTCTCAGGTCACTATCGCTCTGAAGCTCTATTAACTCCATCTGAAGGAGATGGGGCGCACTGTCGACGTCGGCGGTGAAAGGATTTGCAAAGATGGCAAAGTCAATGCGCTGTGTTCTGAAGTCAGAGAAGCGCCGATCAAATTCAGTCATTAACCGGTTCACTTTGGTAGCCAATCGAGCACATGAAAAAGCACCAGGAACTGAGGCTGAGATTTCCTGGCAGACAGGAAAGTGTGCAAGATTGTCCTGTTCCAGTTGGGACTTCCATAGCTGCAGTTTACGCTGGAAAGCTGTGATCATGTCGGACATCTTCGTGATGACTTGTTTGCGTCCCTGCAGCCTCTGATTCAGTTGGGCAAGATGCTCCGTTATGTCACACAACATAGCAAAATCACACAGCCAGTTTGGATCTGACAGTTCAGGCAAGGGTTTTCCTTTACTTTGCATGAAAACAGCAATGTCTTCCCTAAGCTCAAAAAATCGTTTGAGGACCACGTTCCTACTCAGCCACCTTACTTCTGTATGGTACGGCACATCTCCATGCTCCGAGCCCAACTCCTTCAAAAACAGCTGGAACTGGCGGTGATTCAGGCCACGCGCTCGAATGAAGTTCACTGTTTTCGTGACCGTGGTCATTATATTATCCAGTTCCAGAACCTTTCCACACAGAGCTTCTTGGTGGATAATGCAATGATACGTTATCAGAGGTGTGTGGCAGTTACTTTTTTGCATTTTCTCCTTCACTAGTCCAACCAAGCCTGTTTTTTGTCCACACATTGCAGGCGCGCCATCGGTAGTTAGCCCCACCAACTTTTCCCAGGGTAATTCAGTTTTACTCACGGACCTCTCCACTGCATCAAAAATGTCCCTCCCCGTCGTCGTTCCATGGAGGGCAACTACATCCAAGAGCTCCTCACTGACAGTCAAGTCTGCCTTCACGCCTCTTACAAAAATGGCCAGTTGCGCTGTGTCCGTGTTGTCTGTACTTTCATCAACGGCTAATGAAAAAGCCACGTAACTGCTCGACTCCTCGGCTAGCTGTTCTGTCAGATTGCCTGCTAGTTCCTTAACTCGGTCTGCGATTGTGTTCCTTGACAAACTGACATTTTGAAAAGCCTGTACCTGGTCGGGGCTCACCTGCTCACAGACCTTGAGCATACACTCCTTCAAAAATGCACCCTCTGAAAAGGACTTGGAAGCTCGTGCGATTTCTTCAGCCACAATAAAGCTAGCTTTCACAGCGGCATCATTTTTGGCTGTAGCTTTTGTGAAAATGTTCTGCTGCGATTGGAGTCTGCCTTTTAATTTTTGGACAAGTTCACGTTTTTCCTGGAGGCTAAATTTAGCATACTTGGCTCCGTGTTTGGTCTCGAAATGCCGACGTAAATTGTATTCTTTTATCACTGACACGGCTTCATTGCATAGAATACATACCGGTTTCTCTCCTTGAAGAACAAACATATACTCGCTTTCCCATCTTTCATTAAATGTCCTTCCCTCTGTATCAATTTTCCTCTTCTTTGACATGTTGGATTATTTTTCAAACATTTTCAACTCAGTAATTCGTTGGAAAACTGATTTAGTTAACGCTGACGCTACTAGCGGCCGCAGTCCGTCATTTCGCGGGTCAAAAACTCAACATGCATTGTGGGAGATGTAGTTTATGGTCACTGTAGCGTACACGATGAAGCAGCATAGAGTTTAATTTTAAGACAATCATATGCCTTTATATGGAAGCCCATTTCAGCAGCAAAAAAAACAAATTAAAAGTTAGACTTGATAATAAAAATATAAATATATATTTTTTTTTTTTTTATTAATTTTTTTTTTTTTTTTTTTTCTGGTGGAGATATGCCTTCGCGGGCCACATAAAATGACGTGGCGGGCCGGATTCGGCCCGCGGGCCTTGAGTTTGACACATGTGTTCTAAGGAGAACAACTCTGGATTTAGCTATTAGTGCATTTTACAACTTTTGGGACCTAATGATTTAAATAAGGGCTATTCAAGTGTTTGTACTGGGAGATTGATTTACCTCCAGAAATGTATCCGCTGAGATACAAAAGTCTCTTTTACAATTTAGGTCTATGGGAAAAGACTTGTGAGCCTAATGGGCCCTGAAATTGTAATTCCATTTGGCCACTAAAATTTGCTTCAAAGCCCGTCTCCTTTCCTGGGGGCTTAGGTCTAACGAGCGTTAACAGTCTAGTTGTTGCTGCGACAAATAACCAGCAACAGGTGACCTCAGCACTCTCAAATCACGACACGGAGTGACCAAGTTACGTAATCACAATGTAACGTAGGGAGTGCTTCAAACACAGATGGTACTAAGAGACGGCTAACTGCATGGGGAAACAGTTTTTCCCCGGATTACAGTCGCAGTTTGAAACAGTTTGAAGCACGTGGTCAACGTAAATTGAAACACAATATAAAAACGGTACAAAACTACTTTGTTTGTTGTAGTATTGTAATTGACAGGGTAGTTTTGTTGCATGGGAAAATAAAATAAATTAAACTTTTAATTTTGACTTAAATAAGTCAGAACTAAAACTGAGGATATATTGATTTCTTATTCAAACTAATTCACAAAAATCAAAGGAGACGGTTTCCAGACAGTTTTCCCCTCCATCATATCAGACAACATGACTGGCTGACAGCCAGTATCTAATAGACTAATACATCAGGCTCAACCTGTTAATTACTATATAATCACCTCTTGACACACTCAATCACTCTTGCTGATCAATTACACAGGCGACGGATCGTCTCCCCCCTCAGCCCACCGGAGAGATTCTGCATATGAAATCCAATTGGGCTGTGCTTTTATGTTCATGGCTTGCATACATTGGTAGGACAAGTCACGCATGGACAGCAGTGGAGCTTGTCTCTTCTCCAGGCTGATTAGTTCTGCTCCAGAAATGTGGAGAGTGACAAGCTAATCGCAGCCGTGGCGGCGGTGAACGGAGGCCTCTGGAGGGACTGGAGGGACAGATCGATGATCGACGGGCTCGGCGACTGCCGGAGATGCACAGCTTCATCCAACACAATGTCAACATGAGGCATGCGGGACACGCGCCAATGAGGACAGGTTGTCAAGTCTGGAAGTTTTAACCTGCTTCTGTATCCAATGACATGACGAAGATGCAACATGTCTCGTTACTTTTGGAAGCACACAAACCCAGTGGTATGTGGTATGTAGCTTCCCTCTGCGATCACTCCATGTGTTATTTTATTTAGGGCATGGCTTGAGAAGCGTCCAAACTGGCCCAGGAAACGTGGTATTTCGTTTTCGAGAAAATGTTCCGAATGTACCAGTGTATGTGGAAAATAGAAACATTTGTGTAAAGTCACCCATGCCCCCCCCTTGGGTGCTCCGCCATGACAAACTTTCACACCTTACACATTTGCATTTCACACCTTTGCGGTCTACCCGTTGGTCTCCAGACTCCCACTCCGACCGGATGCGCTTGAACCTCGCCCGAGCTGTGGAACTCATTTGCTTATTGGGCCATCTCATGTGTTGCCTTCACCCATCGGTGGTTTGATGGGCTGCAGGTCAAACTGGTACGATTGTATCGTATAATCATATTCTGTTTCATTGACACACTAAAGGTCAGCACAGTAAGCGTCAAGGCGTCTGGTTGAATAGTCCACATGACAGGTTGACCTCATTCATAACCTGATTGGTGCCCAATGTAGATCATTTACACTGTGAACAAGTAGATTCTGCTGTAGTTATTATCATTGCTTAATATATATACCTATATCATGGTGGAATTTAAGGAAACATTTGTTTTGAGTCTTATTTTTGTACTTTTGGCCGTTATTTCTGTAATTTATATTTGTATCAAATGGCTTCACTGCTGACATCAGAAGAACACCACTTTTAGTGCATCTTATGATATGCCATCTTTAAGTAAGTTTATGTGTTTTGGTGTGTTCCGCCAAAATAAATCAGCAGTAATAATCTGGAGATGAACTCAAATGAGCCCTTAGTTTTAGAGTTATTCTAACTGGCCCATCTGAAGGGCCATAATGGTCCCAGTCTGGCCCTTGAGGTTTTCATGGACCAGAACCACCACAGAAGACTATGTAGCAAAACCGAAAAACAATCAGAACAACAAATATCATTTACAGTTGTTGTCCCTGGTCACTGTTGTCAAACTGTTATGTCACGTCGTCTGTTACATGTTTGACCAAATAGAGTGCAGTCTACTGTATCTGTTGTAACAGAAACCAGGTTTTTAGCTCTGGTAAATCATTGTGTAGGATTTCAGGGGATGGAACATAATATTCAGAACTGGTTTCATTCGCGTATTTTCACCTGAAACTGAGAATTGTTTGTGTTGCTCCTCTTCACAGAGTCCGCTGTGTTGCACCGCCATGTTTCTACAGTAGCCCAGAAGGGACAAAGCAAAACGTTACATTTTTTTCCTTTCTAAACCTGTTTGAAAGTCTGGGCATGCTCTCGCCCCAAACATGACAATTTCACAAGAATTTTCCCATGTCACATGTCAGCTCATACCCTGGGTGTGACTGCCAGCGTATGAGGAAAGACTACTGAGTGCTGCAGGATCCTGCTTGTGGACGCGGGCCGTAACAACTGTTTACTCCAAGACGTAATTCCTAATAAAAAGCAGAGACACACTTGATGTGAGGCGCTGCCTTGTCCTTCCCTGCCCGTCCTGCTTCAGATGAATTTACATGCTCGCAGTGATTTCCACACTAAACTCTTTCTCGTCTCGTGTCAGGACCGATTTAGGCAACGTTCCTGCGACCATATTCGTTTTTTTTCTAATCGTCTTTCCTCACCTGTCCTTGCGTCACCTGTCCCCTACCCACCTCTCCCTCCCTCCTCCTCCCACCCTCCCTCCCTCTCTCTCGGCTGAGTGACTCGTTGAGATGGGACGTAATGAGACAGGTCCATGCAGGGAGGGAGATAGAGGCAGTGCCATGAAGGAGTGCCGCTGTAAACAAGGTGAAACATAATCAGGTGAGGGTGGACTGTGGCTCTCTGAGGGCCCGCTGCAGCCACCGGCGCAGCAGCCAGCACAGCCATGCAGCAATACATCACCTTCTCCTTAGAATTACTTTTTTTTTTACCTTCAGTCAGCTCTCATTAGCTCGCTCACAGTTCAGCTTTTTTTCTTCATTTGCTTTCATGCCTGTCTTTATTTAGCACTGACTCGCCTTATTACTTGTTTGCTCTCAGCCAATTTGATTATTCCTATAAATCATTTCTTACGTCTCAGTCTGTGACCTTTGCAAGTGCAGGTTTAGTGTTCAAGATGGCAAGGTATTACCTTTTTTTCGCTTCTATTGCTGAAAATGCATTTGAATTTCTCTCAGGTTGATGGATGTATCTGTATCTAAATCAGCCGTCTTTAAACATTTGGTGGATTCCATACTTGGCGCCATCTGATTCTCAGATTCATCAACATTTTAGAATCAAACTATTTCGATAAGCAAGAAGTGTGGTTTAAGACTCGTTACAGACCTTGAAAATATCCTTGTTATGGTAAAAAAAACTGAATGGAGCAACATTAGCATTATAATGTTATATACAACATATATATTCTCTCCCATGTTAATGACGACGGCTATGATGATAATAATTATAATAAACTTTATTTAAATAGCCCAATTCATGCTTACAATGCAACACGGAGTAATTGTAAAGACGAGATCTGTTTCTGGTTTCCACAGCCTCCTGAGGGAAATCTCTGTCTCTTTATCCGCTAAATGCTCCGCCATGTTCACCAGCAAACCAACAGTCACGAGCTTTGTCCGTCTGCAGTTTGGTTCTGAGCAGGTAGTGTACAGTGTTTTAAGATGAAAGCAGCTGCCTGCTTCCAAACGGAAGCTCCCCTAATGAGAGCTAAGACGGTACAGTTGGGGGCAACAACACAACAAGCTGATGAATTGCACTATGTACTAAGTAACTACAGCTGTCTGATGAATGTAGCGGAGTGAAAAGCACAATATTTGCCCCTGAGATAATAAAATGCCTAAAGTTTATACTTCTACAGTAAATATACACTCCTCCACTGCATACTAGAATATGAATAAGCTTTATTAATACAATACAATAATACACAGGTATTAAAGCCATTTCTTCTGAAAATAAGAATGTACCCGTGTGAATCTGAAAGGGAACAGCGTGGAACATCAAATGTTTCCACAGTTAAGGCATCATCGTCGCAGTCGCAGTCTGAGTTCATCAGATTGTTGTGACCTCGGCATGATTTACATATGCATCACAACCCAAAACTGTTCCAACGCTGCACGTCATGAACACCGACTGATGCCGCGGTGAGATACCTTTCACTTTTCTCTTTTAAAAAAAAAAGGAGTTATGGGTAATTTGATCTTCAATTCCAGATTACTTTATTCATTAGGCCTACTTTGGGTTTTCTCTGGGATATCGGCTGATTAATCCTGTTCCTGCTCTAACTATCATTACGATATCAGCCTTTAAATATCTACTATCGTCAACCTCTACTTTCTATTCAGAGGGGAGGCTGTGGCTCAGAGGTAGTCATCTTCCAATGGGAAGATTGGCGGTTTGTTCCCCGGCTCCTCCATGCTGAAGTGTCCTCAGGTCAGACACTGAACTCACGATTGCTGCTCTATCTATGTCATGAATGGGAATTAATTCACCTATGAACGGCTCATCACATTTACCATTTGTCTTCCCTGTGTAAGGCGGCAGTGGTGGTCTGACCATGCTGCGATTCAAATCAGATGGTTTGACCCCTCAGCGAGGCCTGCAGATGTAGCTCTGAACCTCAGTGACAGTTGACCTACCCTTAAGGCAATTAAAACTGGCTGGTGGGCCGCCTTTCAACTAGGAAACCCATGGAAATGTTAGACTTCAGAAATGCGTCCCAGAGGCACCGTTTCCTCCGCATTGTGCAGACTGTGAAGGTGGCGAGCTGTGTACAAAGAGGCCGGAGGATCCTCTTGATGAGCCGCGAAGGCGTTAAGTTTAACTTCGGAGTATTTGTCCTCATTTAAATGATCGTGGCTTCTTATTCAAGTTATCTGAAAAAGATCCAAGAGGACTTTCATAACAAAACTCATGGGAACAAAGTTTCACAGCGAACTTTGGTGAGAACATTCTTGTTAAATGAGACAGTATGAAGCTGACATGATGTCAGAGGACAGTCCCTTGACTGTAGCGTCTGTCCGGGCTAAAGGTTAAAGGAAGTTGTTTTAAGGTCAGGGTGGTGTTGTCTTAACGCAGCTCGTGTTACTTCTTGTGTTCTACAAATCTTAAAGTGTAACTTCACCCCCAGGTCTGAGCCTAAGTGCACCGACTGTATCATTTTGAAGAAAGTAAAAAAACGATAATGGCTGAAAGAAATGTCAATATCAACACCAGCATTGATGCGTTTCATCACAGTAGAGTCATATCGGTCATTTAAACGTTTACAGCTTACTTTTACTCTTTAATCTTCTTGACACTGTTTTGATTGGTTATATTTGCATTGTTTCAGCATCATTACACTCATAAACGATGTGTTTTTTATAAAAGCAGTAGGTTGTTGTTGTTGTTAGGGCTGCCTCCTCTTTGTGGATTAGTCGACCAATCAGGCTTTTTTAAAAATACCTTTTTAATGCTGAATTACTTATTTCCAAGAAACTTACGCGCGCATATCTCTGGTAAACACAAGATTTAAAGTGGTGCTTTTGAATGATTATTTTGAAGATAAACTGATCAATTGGTTAAATCAACTAATTGATTAGTCGCCAAAGAACGGATATGGTCGAGGACAGCCGCATAGTTGTTGTTGCATTAGCTACAAATGAGTTGTTTGGCTAACACTGGCACATTTAGATTGCTTTTTAAGAGTGACAGATTTGATAAATGTTCAATGGCCCTTAGAAATAAACAAATAAACCAGAAGATATCACACTTGCTTCTGATTAATGAAAAGTAAGGCGTGTTGCGTTGCTTGGTTTGCCCTTTGATCACACTTAGTATGTGTTTCAACAGACTGGGAGACATGCAAAGCATTGTAGAATTAAAATCTCTATAGAAATGTGAGTATAGAAGGGTGAGTGTTTTGGTACGGAGTAGCCTACGGCTGCCTCGTAAACATCGATGTTTTATCAGTTGAATCACTGCACTTTTTACAAGTGACGTCATCGTACGTTAAGCAATACAGGATAACAGCTACAAACTTCTACGATGGCAGTAGAGCGCAGAGCGATGTTTCCGTTAGCTGCTCCGTTGCTGAATGAGAAGTCGGCTAAACTAGTTTGAAACCAGATGCTGCTGCCACCGCTTCCTCTGCTGCAGACCCGTGTGTGACACACACTTCAGCCGACAGCACAGCAGGCGAGACGCTCCTCAACGTTCATCACTGAATTATGACCAGAATGCACACTGTCATTATTTCTTTCGACTTTGTGGAAATCTGATGGTGAAAAAGACTCTGACGTGTTTTGTCTTTTTTGCCAGGATTCTTGTGAGGTATTCTGCATCACTTTTTTCCAACTAGGTCACACGCAAAATAAAACAGGCGTTTGTTACGTCACCCAGTGCTCATTTATCCACCTGATGCCCAACATCTGTAGGGTTGGGCCATTATCAGGCTGATATTGTGTAGTCTGTATCTGTCAATAAGGTGTGTGTGTGTGTGTGTGTGTGTGTGTGTGTGCTGCAGGAATGAGTCCCAAAACCCAGAAATGAGTCGGCATTTTTTTTTCGTTCTGGTTCCCTCGTCTTGAAGTCAGTGGGTTTTTGTGAATGGGTTTTAGGTTAGATGCCTGAAAAAAGGGTCTGTGGTTAACACAGGCTTAAGAGATTTTAACGTTATTTTCTACGATGTAAAATACGTCAGTATGCACCTCCCGTGAAGTTTGAAGCTTTTACGTGCAAAAAGGCGGTTTGCTAACAAGTATTTGAAAAGCAAAGATCAGTGACAGTGACTCAGCTTTCCTATTGTTATAGAGTTTCAGCTACACTTGAGAACTAAACTGTTAGAAAGTCGTGTGTATGTGTCATTGTAAATGTCAATTGTATGTGACTCATAAAGGGCATATTTTGATTCATATTTATTTTTACATTTTACCGCATTTTCTGCAGTGTTACAAGATCCACCGTATGGCGCCTGGTCTCAGTTTCCTTCCTGTAAGAGAAAAATTGACTAATGCGGTCAGCTTTGATCCTCACCACGCCGCTGTGTGAACTTCAGTGTCAACAATAAAGGTGAGCCCAACCAATCGCGTCGTTTGGCTCGTCCCGCTTGCTACACTGCTGTTTTTCTCCCAACTCGTGCTATAATCAAGGTTGCAGAGGCCGAATCGATCCAGTCTCCCAGTTCTCCTGTAAAAACCATTTATTAAAACATCAAATACTCCACCCTGGTGGATGTGTGCCCAGTGATTACCTTTGCAAATCAATTAAGCCACCGAGTAATTGATTGGATACGAGTCCGCGGTTCCAGGATCTTGTGCTTTTGGAGCGAGTGAAGGTCAGCGCGTTTGTACCAGCTTTCCTTTGGATTCCTCTCTTTCTATTGAAGGAAGTAGAGTTAACATGGTGGGTTGAATCAATAGAGTAGGGATTGGATTCATGTTTTGGTCTCTCTGTGGGTAAAGGAATAGACTGTAAGGCTGTAATCAGTTAAACTGAGCATTTCTACAATGTTAGAGAAACATGTCATTCACTATCTAAGTGGAATATTTACACAGAGCTTTAAGCATTATGATAAAAAATAAATAAATAATAATAACTTTTAATTAAGATGACAAAAGATTCCACCCCAATATGTGACAGACATGGATTGCTGTGGTTGTAGGAGTAAGTTTGACTCGAGGGTTTTTGCAATAAATGTCATGCACAGAAGAGAACTGGGCCTTATGGGCTTTGGTAATACATGTGCTAGGCTCTATCTTTACTGAATATACTTGATGGGAGTTTGTGGTCAGTGGCCTTTCTCAGGCTGGGAACAAATGAAGGCAGACGGTCAATGAGCCTCCTTCATCCTCCACCGTCTGGATCGGAAAATGAAAGCACCAGGGAATCCAGACAACCTGTTTTACAATAGCCGAACTCCCTGCAGCATGAAGATGTGAACGTCAATGCAATTAAAACCAGTTCATCCTCGCGCCGCCGCCATGACTTTCATTTAAAAACAGGTAGCAGTCGGGGCTTAGGTAGAACGCGTGAGCTCTGCTCCACATTAGTGGCCGTATCCTCCAAGGCCTTTGCCATTATACTAGAAGAGGCAGGTTTCTCAAGAAGGCAATTATTCATTAAATTAGTGTGGAAATGAGGTTCTGGTGGTTGTGTACTGATGAATTACAGTGGCCAGTAATTTGCACGGTAATTAAAGATTTGAGCTCCTCGCTGCGCCGTAAGCATAAATCACATTTGCAAAGATGTCGGCCAGAATCTGTGAAGCGCTCCACCTTGTTAGCGCCAAACTCTCGAGTTCTAACAGTGTTTGAACTCAAACCTTTATCACAAAGACTTTTCCACAAGCCAAACCAGGTGGGGACAAGGAGGGGCCGAGCCAGTCGATGTGCTGCACACAGCCCTACAATGAAATAAGATTTTAAAAATATATGTCCACTAGTTAATCGATCGTGGATGGCTTTGTTTGGCAGCCAAGTAAAGTCTACGTGTGGGAAACACTGTGTATGTTTAGCGGTTGTTGTGTGTGACAGCGGTTAACAATGTGATAATAACTAATGGGACAATATGGCATAATATACGGCCTAATATTGTTAAATTTGCCTTTTTACTTTCTTCTACAGCTTTTATTTTGAGTTGGGTTCAACTGTAACATGCTCTTACCGTAATGCTTAGTATACATGTACTGCCAAACAAATTAGGGGGCAAGTTTGACGATCCTTTTCTTCGTGGAGACTGGCATCTCTCGTTACCGTGTCCGACCGTAACGCGTATGAACTCACTCTGGCGCTTCCCTTCTTTCACCCTCTCGGGCTCTTTCTCTGTTCCCTGCACGCCATACGCACATCCATGCTGGTGCACACTCACCCAGGAGATTGTGTTTGTGAGGGGGGAGGGGGAGCCTCGGGAGAAGCAGAAATACCAAAGAGAGTCTCGGGCCGGCAGATAAGAATAATGACGTGACAGTTAATATTTGTAGTTGATGTTCACGATATGGTCGTTTTACTACAGCCCACGTAAAACGAGCCACAACACATCGAGTGTATTCAATATATCGTCCGCAAGCTGAAACTATTTCTTGGTGACCAGTGACCAGGCACAGCGACTTCCTGGAGCCTTGTTGCAGTTACCAACACTGGTATTGATAAGATCCTCATGTCTGTGTGAATTATCCTTGATAGGCGAATGGTTGTTAATGTTATTGTATGTGCAGTGCCAAGTGTTAGATTTCTCCCTCAGTCTTTCCTTTTATGTGCAGTAAATACTTGGCTGGTTTCTTTAAAAATGTGTGTCATCACTAGACAAAGGAAGCTGGGTGTTAAGTTTACAAAGCCAACCACATGGCACCATGCTACTGTGCAGGGGGAACAAGCTAGACGGATTATTACATCATTTCAACAAAAACAAAAAAGAGGTTCATTAGAAAAACCGCATCACTTTGAACCGCGCAGTGTTCAAACACTGTAAACAAAACATTGCCCTGAGCGGAACACTGCTCCTGATCGGGATACACAGTATGTGTGCATGTGAATGTAGTTTTCCAAGATCATTCCGATAAAAATAACTCCCACTGGCGGTGGTTTGGACGGTTCCTCTCCAGAGGACTTTGGTGCTTCATATAAACTGGGGTACACAGTAAACACATAGACAAAGGCATCATGGGATACATGAAAGACACCACGTAGAAATGATGTATTTACTTGAAATATAGTCAAAGCACTACTTGAACCAATGAGAGGCGACATGCAAAGTACAATGAGCTCAGTCCAGCGTTCCCTGCTCACATCCTGTGAGATTAGCTCCGACTTTTTTTTCTATTTTCCTTTCAACATCATTTCCACGGTCTCTGTCAAACAATGTCTTCAGTGCTTGCCGTTGTTTAATTAAGAGGAGGTGTGCAACACAAGAGCACGCACACTCTAGCTGGATGAAGGAACTCTTCCACTGAGACTTCATTCGGTTTGAGAGACTCGCGTGGGTGGAAGAGAGGAGATACGCTTGCCAGAGAAACGTACAGTACTCCACCAACACACTGAACGCCCTGAGGGAGCTAAGGCGAAGAATTCCTCCTGGATTTTCTCTTTCAGTCTCATGCTCTCTCGCTTTCTCTCTCCCTCTCCCCCCCCCCCCCCCCCCCCCAGTCTCTCTCCTTCTCATTTGGTTGTGGTAATTCATCATGGCAAATCAAAACCATATAAAGCTCCAGCCCAGAAATGAAGGCTTCGGAGCCACGCGTATAATTGGTTTCCGCGAGGTGCCACCATCCCTACTGAACCTTCTTGACTTCCCGTCCCTAGCAGTGGTGCGATAGAGAGACAAGAAAATCCCCAGTAGACACGAAGATTATGACGAGCGCGAGAGGACGGAGAAGCCGGCGCGTCTCAAACATTCATGAAATTACAAGCGTTGCTTTTCGTCCTTTGCATCTGTTTTAGGAACATACGTTCACGTGGAATCCTTTTGAACACACACCAGAGGAGACTCAGTCAGTCAGAAAGGGGCCCCCGAAGGCAGAACATCAGATGGGGCCCCTTATTCCCAACTTTCACTTCATTTTTCAGACCTGTAAATAAAATAAGTAATCGCAACTAACGATACTAATAATAGAGAGAATTCACTTCAGAGCATGAATTATTAAAATAAATCTTTCAAGTTTTAATTCAGTCCCTCGACATCTGGATCATAGAGACTATCATCCCAAGGAAAATGAGCAAATGCCCCAAAACGACTTTTTAAGTGACAAAGCCCCCCCAGCAGCTGTTGGAAATGACCCGGTGCTCAGTCCTGATATGTTCAGCAGAGTTGAGAGGAGCTGTAGTCTTCACATGAAAATACAAAAAATACTGATCAGTGCAGCTTTAAGTAGCCACGTTAAAGTAAACGACCAAATTCACTTCCCTTTCAGCAAAAACAGCATAAAACAAAAAAAGATTTAAAAAAAATTAATTGAACCCTTATTTATTCGGGTTAATTCCACTGAGGCTGGAAACTTTTTCCGCAACAGAGACCTGGCCGAGACCGCATCACAGGCAGTTGTGAAAAAAAATCAATATATTAAAAGCTGCTTCAAAGTACTTGAACACTGCTCTATAATAGTTTGTGTCAGACCTCTGCTGTCTGCTTCTACTTTTAATCCCAATCAAGACAGCTTCTTGAGCCTCTGCGACTGCAAAGCGCCAATGGCTTCGAACGCCATCTGCGACTTTGGCCAGACAGTTCCTGTTGCCTGGCACAATCACGCCGCCGACGACACACACACAGCACCGCTGCAGAGACACTTCCAGTTGGGCTCCGACAAGTCATCTCCAGCCAACAATGTGTTTCTCCTTCCTTCCTCCCTCCACAGTGCTGAGGAGGGGAAGACCGAGCATGCCTCCTGGTTTTAACTGAGAGCTCTGCCGAGATGAGAGAGGCTCTCAATTTACCGTGGCATCTGCTCCCTCAGACGGCATCATCCAGCTTCAGCCTGCAAGCTAATAAAGCGATCCCTTCTTTTCATCCTTGTGGAAGGGTCCAGGAAGTTTGGATACCGCAGCACCAATCATTAGGACTCGCGCTTTGAACTGAGCTGGGGATTACTGGATAAAGGACTGGCTCACTGACAAAATGGACGTTGAAGTTACCAATGAGCAAGTCCGGAGCAAACCAGGAACTAACTGCAGACTGAGAGCAATAAGTTCCTGAATGTCTCGGAATCAGTGGATGACAACTAACAGGCTTCTCGATATGATAATGAGACCATGACTAGTAATTACTTTCTATCAATCTGCATATTGACCACTGTCTGAAGAACTGTTTCTGACTAACTCTATTACTTTATTACTACATATCAGTTTATTTTGGATTTGAGCGTTTTTTTTTTTTACAGCTATATGATAATTAGTAAGACGAGACAGGCGTAATCTTACCAAAACACAGTGAGTCAATATTAAAATGCACATATATGTTATTAAGGCAAAAAAAAGGATTAACAAAGGTGCAATAAAGACTACTGCTGCTTACTAGCTTACACCAGCAGTGGTTTGAGCTAAATGCTAACAGCAGCATGCTAACAATGCAATGTTCACCTTTCAGCGTGCATGCTAACATTTACTAAATAACACAAAACACAGTAAAGCTGAGGCTGATCGGGATGTTATGAGCTTTGTGGTTATTTGATCATAAACCAAATGAATTATATATCTGATGATGGCACTGTATGAAAAGTGAAGGGATAACCAAAGATAGTACAATTCATCCTGGAGGGAACATGAACATGAATCCAAAACCATGAAGAAGAGTAGCTGGTGAAATATTGGGTCAATAACAGTGGCGGCTGGTGGAAAATGTTCTTGGTAGGGCTGTGCCACATCCAATCAATTTCAGCAAACATCCCAGAATGATTTAATGCAAACAAATGAAGGTATCAAACGCGCATTACTACTTTGCAGTTAAATATTTAACATTTATTCCAACACGAAAAAAAGCAGTAAATAACACTTTCACAAACACGTCAGGACATCTTATTTTAGTCACCCTCACAGGGAGTTCAGTATAATATAATATATATAACATATAATAATATTCTGTATAATATAATAATATATATATATATATCATATAATATTCTGTATAATATAATAATATATATATCATATAATATTCTGTATAATATAATAATATATATGTCATATTCTGTCCCCGTTGTTTTAAAAAGATAAATAAGTTATTATCATGACGTCATCCAGCTAGTCAAACCTGTCTGGTGTACAGCTAGTAGAGAAGCTTCATGTACTGCTTCTCTTTCCTGCTAGTCTGCTGTCTGATTGTGAGGTCAGGCTGATCTGGGATCAGCTCTTTCAGTAGTTTCTCCTCTCAGTTCTCCTCTCAAACGGGTCTTGGAGGAGTAGTGCTCGCGCTGGCGCTCTCCTGTAGAGACTTCTCCTGACGAGAACGCGCAGCTTGGGGCAGGAAAAAAACTGCCCCAAACTGAATCTATTTGAGGACGCTGATTGGCTGAATTGTATGTCACTCATTTATATCTTTACTCAGCATTGGCTAAACTGCTTTATAGACCCGCCTCTTTGGGGCAGTTTTTCCAGCGCCCCAGCCAGCTGAGACGTGCACACACAGAGAGGAAGAGCAGACAGGCAGAGAGGACAAGCCGGAAAAGCATATATTTACCGCAGATATCATATTTTACACATATTACTGGGTGATTCCATGTTTCAAAAACACAAATATTGACAATTTGTATAGTTTATTTTTATTTTACATTTTATTTTTATTTATATTTTTATTTTTATTTTTATTTTTATTTTTTGTAGCTCTAGGGGGGGCGGCGCCCTAGCGCCCTCTATGGACCAGCCGCCACTGGTCAATAATATACTGACGCCGTACGACGGACACATCTCGGCGAGTTTAGCTTTGGCAATATGGAGACTGTTAACCATGGGGGAGGGGGGGGGGGGGCATTTACAGTGGCTCCCTTTGGCTTTCTGTCTTCAGCCGAGCCCTTACTGTGTGTGTTGGCATTGGTGAGGATGAGGGGATATCCTGTCATTTGGCTGATGCTTAACAGGTGCTTACCGTGCAGCGCTCTCAATGAGAGAGCCGGCGCCACGCGGAGAACGAGCGGGTCATTAAAGTAGCAGCTGAGTGTCCACACGAGCACCGCCGCTCGCCAAGCTCTCTGTCTGCAAAAACAAACAGGGTGTCTGCTGGAGAGGAGGGCATCAGAGCTGGAGAGCTCTAATAAATCCCATGGCTTCACACACACACTCATGAATAGACAGTGAACAAAGGGTAAGGGGGGAGGGGGGGGGGGCGGGGGTCTGGATTTACTGTCATTGCCCCATATGTTGATTCGAGCAGCAGAGGACGTATTCATTAGCGACCCTGTTATCCAACTCCCCCAACACTGTTAATGAGGTGCTGCTGTGTTGTATAGTGTAACTAATGGCAAACATGGTTTCACTGGAGTGCATATTCATGCTGACATCAGCGCTGATCTTCAAATGAATTGTGTCTAGTTCATGGAAATGACGTGAATACATGTGAACACAACTTTCTAATCCGAATATTGACAAAATGTATACGTTTTTTTTCAGGTATGGCAGGTTTATCTGTATACCAACTTTTAAACAAGAAAGCAATTCAAATAGCGTTACATAAGAAGGTCAGCAGACTGGCTAACTTATACTTACAAGTTAAGATAATCTTAGATAATAAAGGCAATGCATGTTTCAGCACGCTAGAGAAGTGCATGAACGCAATGAAAGTGCAAGTGAGTTGAATTTCAACAAATCAGCCAGCTCAATAGTTCCCCCTACAGTATGTGGAGCTAAGGCTAGTGTAGTGGGTTTGAACTCACGGTGCAAATAAGATAACTTTGTGAAGCTGCACTGTATTTTAGGGTTGAGAATTGGCATCTTCCTCTCTTCAAGGAGCTACATTTGAAAAGTCAGAGCATTAATATAGCAGCAAACCACTAATTTGTGTTATGTAAAGATATATAGTGGAGTAAAGTCTACCTGAGCAGAGAATGTAGTCACTCTCCCTCTGTGTGTGTGTGTGTGTGTGTGTGTGTGTGTGTGTGTGTGTGTGTGTGTGTGTGTGTGTGTGTGTGTGTGTGTAATCCGAGCTTCTCCACACACATGCATGTTAGTTATCTCCGTCAGCACTGTTGGCGTCGTTTGCACTGTGAGCTCAGAGTTATGCTCTGAGTATGGAGTTTAGCACCTTTTAAATCCTGGATGATGTGATTGGTATGTTTTTTCGATGCTGGCATAAAATGATCCTCAATAGATGTTCTCCGGACTAAATGTAGGGAAACATTAAGGTCACATCATTGAAGTTTCTATGAGGCTACTCTAATGTAACAACAAGGTAGGAACAATTATTAATTGTAATTATCTTTGGGTGACTTTGTGCTTTATAATATGGAAGTGCCTTTCATTGTCAGTGCATTTTCAACACCACCAACACTGTTTTAAATTGTCCATCCCGTATGGTGTGAATGTGACTCACGCGGTGTCATTATTGAGGTGTGGCTGCTCTCAATGCTTCTCTGCCGTGACGTAAAAAAAGAAACGGGAGAAAAAGACTGAAGGTGACTTGGTATTATCTTACACCTTCACAACCTTTTCAATAAAACAATTTGCTGTTAACAAAATGTTCCCCGTGTTAGCCGAAACAAATTACTTTTCATCTGGCCAGTTGTTATGAGTGCACCAGATCCCTGAGTGGTGCTGCCTTCTGCCTCTGCAGGTAGTTAATTGCGTTCAACTTGTATCCCAGGTGTAAAATATTTCCTGAGGAGACGGCTAGAAAGAAAAGCAGCCAGACTGAGAACCACTGAATTACCACTTATCTGATGGCAAAGTTCTTTCATTTATTCTATTTGTTGTGTTTTTTTCTATTCTTATTTTGTATGTCGGGCGAAAAACAACTGATCAAAATCCCAGTCATTCACATGGGTCAGCGGGTTGACGCACACACCAGTTTGTCCCCTTTTCAGAGGACGCCGGACCTCTGCTGTCTCAACCGTGGCAGCATCCTCTGTTCCGCCTCTGTGCTTCCTTCAGCAGCATCCTCCCCCCCCCCCTCGGCAGAAACCAGCGCCGCGTCCAAATAGAGTTGTAGAAACGCGAGAATCCGGGGCTTAAAGAACAAAAGAAGAGGCCAAGTTCGAGCGAGACGGAGAGACTCGGCGAGATTAGAGCCGTCAATCCCCGGCATCTTTAGCACCGAGCGAGGCCTCCTTGTGGGATCAACCGCAAAGTTGTTATGGAGGCGATGGAACTTTTCTCGTCTACCGCCCTACCCACTTCCCTCCCCGGCAGCACCATGCCTGGGGGTGAGATAGGTTTAGGCGGGGTGAGTGGGTGGGTAGGTTCGGTGCTGAAAGAACTTTCCCTGAACTCTTGCCGGATTTGTGTCTCCTGCTTTCATCTCGGGTCACTGTCAGTGGAGGGTTTATCTCGTTAAGAGCGGCCCCGAGATGAAACGGGGACCGCTGCTTGCTGAACATCGAGGGCCGCTGCTTCCGGTGCTGCTTTTGTTCTTCACATACCTTCAGAGTGAAGTTTGCCTTTGTGCTAAATATGGGCCATTTAGTCTCGAGATGAAGTAACCCCACAGTCGCTACCTGATTAATTAACTTGTGACTGGAAAATTCCACGGAGCGTGAAATTGCAAGGAATGTGCAGAGAGGGAAACGGAGCCCTGAAAAATATATAATCCCGTATTTTATTCTTCATAATTGAATGTGTAAAATAAGAAAAGCCGCTGCAAGGGAATAGAGAGAGAAACTCTATTATGATTCCGTAGCTTGGCATACATAGCAGCTTGTCACACTGGGAGGAAAATATCTCAGCCGGGCCTTGATGAATACAGAGGCATGCCGAGACGACATGTTTGGATCAGTCGGATAAAGACACTGTCAGGAAACAAAGGCGCTGACAAAACTGACAAAAGACACATTCGTTCAGTTCTGATTTGCCACCAGAACATCTGACAGTTATTAAAATGACTTGCTTTTCACGAGTTTCACGCGCACGTCTTATGTGGTTATTGTCAATCTCCTCCAACTATTGTTGTGGTAGGCCTTGTTTTTATGAGAGCAAATTCATCCCGGGCTGCGCAGATAATAAAGCCGTGGCGGTGGGCACAATGGCGAAGCAAATGACTTGTGCTTCATCTCGTGGCGTCCTTCAGTGCTGCACACAGGTAAGTTCGATGACACTGATGGCTCACTCAAAGCATCAATGCCATGCAGATGTAATGCTCAGCAGCATCTCATTTGCTCTTGCTCCTACCAATCTTCTACTTATTTTTAGCTTTACAATAGAACCAGAAATTTTGTGTCAGCGGGCAGACAATGAAGAGACAGCTTTGAGGAAAACCGATTTCTACGGACTTCGTGCAGAGCCAGATGCCTTGGTGTTCATTGTATTCGTGCCTTTTTAATTTGGTTGCTAAACCTCGCTGGAGCACAATGCAAAGCTTGGACAGTTTTTTTTAAACACATAGCTGGTGCTGATACGAATCAGTTTGGGATACAATTGACATAAATGGTTCTACGGCTTCCTAGTTTATTGCTTTCATGAAAGTTAGTTGAACTGTTTGAGGTCAGCTGGAAGAGCTGATTGTACTTGTGTTTTGAATAGCAGTGTTACTGGTACAGTATAGTACAAGTGCCTCTCAGTAGAGGAGGTTTCAATTGTATTTTCAAATCCACTAAAATCTGAAATCACGTGGGCGAGAAAATGCACTTTGAGCAGCTACTACATGTGAGCGGGTAATATGTGAGGACCATGCTGACTGCTTTTCTGGACTCTACGCGGAGTGGAGGATGCCATCGCCTTCCTGACTCACAAGAACATGGGACTTCTAATTTTGCGTTACGCTTTCTTCACGGCCAAGGAAATTAAGGGACAGACTGTCTGATTTGGACGTCTTCCATGCTATGAGCTGGAAAGAGTGCACCAGACTCATTTTTTTGTCAAAGCAGCATCATTAAAATGTAACTTCCAATTCCACCCACTGCATGATTTGGGAAATTGCAAAAAGTTGAGGCAAGGGGCTGAGAGGTGACACCCCGCCCACTTTCCTTTGCCTAACTCCCGGCCGCTGAGAGATTACTTTATAGGGAGGAGAGGGGACTCCAGTTTCGGAGGACCGACTCAAATTCAGCCAGATCCAACCCTCGCACCTGCGCCTCCGGAGCGGCCGTCTGCTCTGCTCCCGGCTGCAGTCTCCCAGCGCCAGGGAGCATGGACCCAGCGCTGTGGTCTGAATGAACCGAAAACTGGACAGGTCTCATAACACCGAGACCCTCTTCAGGAAGGGATAGAGCAGACTGTGCTTCCTGAGGAGAATGGATCCTTGCGGATCTTCTGTCTGTAGAAGCCAGTTCTCTGTTCTTCACTGACGGTGGCATCAAGGCTGGTGAGGCCAGCCAACTCAACAAGCTTGTAAGAAAGGCCAGCTCTGTGGTCCGGGACTGGAACTGGACCGTCTGGACTGGACTCTCAGATGCTCCATGACGAGCTGTGGCAGATGGGCAGTTCATTCAGCCACCGGATCATCCCGCCCAGGTACAATACTCAGCGTTTCAGGTGCTCTTTTGTGCCCTCTGCTATCAGACTGGACAGCAGCAGTGGTGTCCACAGAGGATCCCATTCACTCCGTCCAGCCAGCACACAAATACACACAGTGTCTGGCACACTGTCTCTCTCCATTGTCTCCGTTGGACTTGATCTTGAGCCAAATGTTACACACTCATTAGCATTACTATTAGTACTTTTATTATTCATTATATATTACGCTATACTATGCTATTACTATGCTTTATTATATTTTATATCCTGTACATTATGTTATGCTATATCAAACTTTTAGTTACGCTTCCAGATAAGTGATTTAGATGTTGTGGCTCGATCGGGGGTTTGATGTGTGATCGGGACTTGTTGTTTTGCGTCTCCAGATCTGAGTAATATGTTCTCATAACCATGTTGTAATCTTCAACCGTTTAAAGCCAATCCCTGGGGGGGGGGGGGGTTTCTGATCAGAGGTTGTTGTGATGAGATGTTGAGCAGGGTAGGGGGGGGGGGGGGGGGGGGGGGGGGATGTACCTTCTCTGACACAGAGACACAGGAAGTCCAGTGTTATAAGTATGAGCAGGATGAATCCCTCCTGCTTCCTTTGTCTCATTCACATGTAACCCAACACTGCTGCGAGGGATGTTTCACGTAGCTCAGGGGAGCAAACCGACGCAATCCATCGTGGTGCTAATTAGAGACGTCTCACTTTTATTAGCCTGAGAAGGACCGGATACCGTCGATGACGTCAGCTGTGGTCGGCGTACGTGCTCGGGGATCCATTCCTCATCAGATATCCGATAACTAAATATAGCGATAACGCCCCCGAGGGCAGTCTTAACAACATTAATGGGTGCAACTGTGATGCATCGCAGCAGCACCTTACAATAACAGTAAAGAATGTCCTCTGGGGGAGTTTCAGCATTTATGGAGCAGTTACCAATGCATGCGGCCTGAATAAAAAGTATTCTTTACTATCATCAGTATGGTGAACACGTCTTGAGCCAATTACATTGCTTGGGTGAAACTACAGCACCTGTTGATTGAATAGAGCAATGCCTCAAATTTATTCTGAACATTTGTATTTTCCATTCCAGCTTTTCACAGCTGCAGTACGACTTTACTGGCTTCCACCACATGGATCACAGATTCATTTAAAGTATTGATTTAGGTTTCTTTTTTAATTTCCCGTTCTAAACACAGTGATGTTTTCTTTTTTTCACCATATATTTACTGAAATTATGCAGTGCAGGAATGGTAGTCAGTGCTTGACACCACATATGGAAAGAGACAGAAATATAATAGCTAATCATGAATCAACCTGAATAAATCAGGTAAACGCTCAAATTGTTATTAGCTTGAGAACCTAAGAGTGAAGAATCATGTTCAGACCCACATAAAGCACTGCACCTGTCAGGAGTAATTACAATGTTCAAAGTGGGTGCACTAATTATGGAGTGCGAGTTTGCCAGATGGATGATGTATTGAATATATTAAAAATGCATTGGCAAATTTGTAATGTAATTTAATCATTTGTTTTGTATTAAGAGCACCTAATGAAAGCAGACATTTGTATCATATTAATTTGCACTCCTCATATTCAAAGTGTTAAGATGTTTAAGGCAGAGGCAAGAAGACGTGATGCAAATTAATTGTTTTGGATGGTGATGGTTAGCTAACCGCTAACCGCTAACAGAACTACCAGCACACACTGCTGTATCGCGCCTCAACTCAGCCGATTGCTGCTTTAGGTTAGTTGGAGTTGCTGCTACTGTGTCAGGCTGGTTTTCAGGATTTGCTGCAGAGCTTCCCGCAGATCACTCGGGGTCATAATTCCGGTTTTCAGAGTTACGATGGGCGCCAAAAGAAGTTTTGACAGAAAATATTTAAATGCAACTTTGATTATTTACAGTCTCACACCACTGATCCCTCAGACTCTTGGGGTGCTTTCACACCTATAGTTGGGTTCAATCGGTCCTGACCATGCATTTTAGTTCTGGTCTGAACAAACTAGAAGAGAAAACAAAGTTATACAGACTTGTAACTCTTTAATTGCACAGCTTTGGTGATTGTCTTCTCGCATCATCAGGACCCATGTGGGGAAATCAAATTCCGGGAACTGACTTAAATGCATATTTGTGTTCTTTGATTGATGATAAAACCTTATGAGTATTATTAGACAGCAATTTGACTGCGTGATAAGATGAATAACGGTAGCGACAGGGCTGTTACAAAGCCCCATTTGTGCCCTTCCAGATGACTGGTTCGAACACGTAGTGAGAACGCTGGGGAGCGCACGGACACGTGCATGAGGCGTGTTACTGTGGGATCGCTGTCACACCCTTTATAAGTGAGATAATGACTTGACTGCGAACAGGTGAATGTGTCACACCACTTTTGATCCTTGATGACAGATGTTTATAAAAAAATGACAATGAACTTGTTATGTCTATTTCTTTCATTGTGAGACGGACCGATGGATAGATGGAGTAAAGACTTCAGGTAACGAGTTTCCATAAGCTGCTGTTTTGTTTGCATTCCGGTCACGAACTGGAGAAGATGGAGGTTTCTCGGCTGAGACGAAGCAAAGTTTCCGACCGGAGTTCCCAGGCTTGGCTTAAAAGGATTTCAACACCCAGCAGTGAGACGGCTACTGTGAATCAACACTTCGCACAGCTACTGCCTTTATTATTCCTCCAGAAACATATAAATAATCCCATTACAGCCAGTGTCTCATTCCTCATTTGATGGCTTGATGAATGCGTCAGAGGATTTCCTATTGCTGGATGTGTGCATCCGTGGAAGAAAAACAAGTGGCGTTCATTATTTGTATATCACACATATATTGAAATGTCATACAGACTACTGCGCTGCACGGGGGAAACAAATTACATGATCAGATCAAAAAAAATATAGTGCATTGTTGGTTCCTTTTCAACCTGATCTCCTCTAGGCCGGGAAAGTTTGGGAAGACTTCATGTCAGAGTGATTCACATTCACATCCGGATTTCTCCCTCGAACATGCCAGATTTTTTTGTTACGTAAAACGATTAAACGAAGAGAATATTTCCCAGAGAATCAATGCGCTCCATTCCCCCTGGTGGACTGTGTAATTACAAAACCCTCATTAGATTATGAAACTATACAACATATGGTGAGAGGAGGAGATTCCTTTGATGTGCTCTTGTAATGACTGCAGCAAAAAGAAGAAGAAGAGAGAGAGAGAGAATTGCCTGCATTTGCTTCATTTGAATCTCTTGAAAGAAATCAAAGCGTTGAAAGAGAGGTTCTCTGTGTCTTGCAGCTTCCCCCACCCACGGACACTCCTCCGCCTCCTCTGAAGTGACTCAGACACCAACCGGGAGTCTGGCATTGACCCCAGAAATGTCAAACTGTTTGGACACACCTAGGCCAGCGGTGTCACAGCCTTTTGATTCGTGGAGAATGTTTGTCGTTTTTCTTTGCCAAAGGACGCCTTCGGTGAAGAAGAAGAAGAATAAAGCTTGATGTTTGAAGTCGAAACGTCACGAAAAAACATGAGAAACGACGCTGCAGGCAGCGCTCGTCTTCTGTTCCTCGGTGCAACACACTTACACAGACTCGCTGTTTGGAGGAGGATGGCAGGCTGGGAGACAGAGTCGTTTCAGTTTGACAGACGAAGACAAGCGACAGTGTTCACAGCGAGCAGGCTACGTTACAAAAGGAACACCGAGGTCCGTTTAAAAACCTGAAGAAACAAGAGAAATGCCTCTTTTCCAAATTGTCTAATGTATCCGTGTCAGTCAGGCGTCTGCAGCTGAATAACCTGATAACACTTATTGCCTCCGTTGAAACTTTTTTTTTCCTTTTTTTTTTTCTTGTGATTTCCCGAAAGAGAAGCATTTATAAATTGTGTCAGCAATGCAACAAAAAAAAGCATGGAAAATCCTCAGCAGTAATCTGGAGCAGCGCTTCTTAAGCTGTGGGTTGAGATCCAAATTGACTCACAGGCTTGTTGCTGGTGGGTCCCTTTATGGAGAGGATATGAAATTTTTTAATAAGCCCATTTCCCAAAGCAAGGGGAAGCTAATATCTCACTGGGGTCCTCAGCTAAAAACATTTAAGAAGCTCTCATCCAGACAACAAAATGATATGTAATGTCGGGACATTGGAGGTGAAATAGTGTCATGAACCACATATTCATTTCTGAGGGGATCTTGTCTTAAAGGCACCTAATGTTAAAGTTGCCAAACAAAATTTTTTTTGAGAACCGGTAATGTGTTCCTGAAGCCAAACTGGCCCCCGTTTTCTCCTAACTAACTACAGACCTGCTGCCAAAATGCAATGTGTATGTTGCGTATAAGCATCAGCTTGTAATTTCTTTTAAAGCCTCAGAATGGGTCACCGTGATGTTAACAGATGGTGCTCTCGCCGTGGAAGGCAGGGTGAAATAAAACAAAATTTAAAAGACGTAATTTGAAAGATTTTCACAAGAAACTAAGCAGGGAGGGATCTGTCGCAGGGCTGTGCATTTGAAAATAAAGTGACCATTTCGCCTGCTGTTTTACATCAAAACGCTTCACTTCCACGCACTGTGTGATTTCACCTCAGAATTGCTGACTAACTTTGGCTGTTTATGTGATAGCTTGAGCATCCGTCATGAGTGACGAGTTTGTAAAGGACCGTTGATGTCACCGGGGAGTCAGAAATGACAGACGAGCAGCTAATTGACTCACATTCAGTCATCGGGCGACTCAAAACCTTTTCTTTAGCTGTCGGGGTCGGAAAATTAGGGATTTGCAAATCCTTTAAAATGGGCTTGCACTGTTTTTATATGGGCAACAGATGTTGTTCACAGATGTTAGAAAATGGGAGGAAGTAATCATGCAACACACACATTCAGCAACACAGCAAAATAACTGAAAGAGCCAAAGCCATGACCTTTCTATACAAAGCAGTCCAGCCAACACCACCACTCAACTGAACCTGAATCTGATAAGCTCCATACGTGTAGAATGTATTGCAGGACTATTAGACTAGATGTAGCTACAGTAGAAGGTGTGCCTAGCAACCTTGTAACACACCTTTTGATTATCCCCGCTACAATTTATAAGATACCGTAAATCCACTAAATAATGAGCACAGTAGAGATGCATTTATGTCTCCCCTCATTTCATGTCACCTCTTTAATGTTCACCATTAGATAAAAGGCCAAGATACTAAAAAATGCACTGTTATCATTTTAAATTCTCAGGGTTCCCACATGTCCTGGGAAACCTGAAAAAACAACAGTTTACCAATTTTCCAGTCATTGAAAACGAGATTTCCTGGAAAATGATGTCAACATTCTCCCTTCGGCAGAGAATAAACCACCAGCCTATTGGAGCTCTCCAAAAAGCATTACTCTGCCATCTGAAAGGGGTAAGTTATGTTCAGGATCATATTAACCTTCAGATGGTAGTTTGTGGACGAGACTTTTTTGGTTATGTTGTGAAAACGCTGTTAACACAAAGTCACGTCACATGGTAGAATAAACGGTAGAATAATGTTAAATTGGTGAGCATGTTTGGTTCAGTTGCTTTAAGTCGACCTGCTTGTTTTGCCTGTAAAGGTTTGAAGTTTATAATTAAACTCTGGCTATGAGCCATGGTTTCACATGTGTGGTGCATTGTTGAGAGAGTTGGATTATAACGAATGGGAAGGCGGGGTCAGATCAACGAATGGAAGCCCAAAACATGGGCTAAACACTGGCTGATGGTACGTTTTTCCTTTGCTAGCATTTTTTTAATTGTAGTATTGTAGACATTTTGATTCACATGAATAATAGTACTTAGAGCAGAACAAAGAACCCAAACCCATCTTAAACCAGTGGAGTAGCCCTAGGATTTTTCATCTAAAATCTGAGTTAAGACTGGGCCTGTAACATACATACATACATACCTCCATACCTCCAGCCATGCTAGCAGCTCTGTGAGGCACAGCGGTGTTCCCGATCTCAAAGCCAACATCAGTTATTGCGAGCATGAGGGTCTGCAGCACATGTCATGGCAATCCGTCCAATAGTTTTTGAAATATTTCACTCAAATTGACAAATGAAGACCTTCTGGTGGCGCTAGAGCAGAAATCTGGGCATCACCAAAGTCATTCAAATTCATTCTAATGGGACCATTACAAAATTTCATGATAATAAAACCAACATTTGGACCAACGAGCAGACAGACCAGCATTACCATCCCTAGAGCCACTGATGTGGCTAAATACTAGCCATTCATAGCATATGCTAAAAAGACACAAGGCTTTAGTTACACAACCATAGTTTATTACTGATGTCATCACTTGCACAGA
Organism: Leptoclinus maculatus; assembly: GCA_032191485.1. Classification (NCBI taxonomy): domain Eukaryota; kingdom Metazoa; phylum Chordata; class Actinopteri; order Perciformes; family Stichaeidae; genus Leptoclinus; species Leptoclinus maculatus. The sequence continues at coordinate 3,160,332 of JAVDOI010000019.1, read as the reverse complement.
CAAAGGAAGTGTCAGCGATACCTACTGAAAGGTGATCAGCAAATCATATTTGAGTTCCGGGAGCATTGTTGCCCAGTGACCAGATGCCCGTGTGTTTAATTTACACTGCTGTTGTCTAGAATTTGAACTCCAGAGCTGTGATACAAAAACAAAATCTGGCAGAAGCGGCAGAAAATGCCAGAGTGATTTTCAAAGGGAAAGAAAAAACCCACGACTGGTTCCAACTTTCTGTCTGTTTGCAGCTGGTAGGTTTTGATCAGTTTCTACCGTTTTACAGCGCTGGTTAAGTTCAGCAGGCCTCATGAAGGCTTGTAGTTTTCAAATTGAATTAGGTTTATTTGACCCCTTCTGTGTGTTGGCAAACTGGATGAATGTAGTTGTGTATTTCTTTGAAATTCACCCTGAACATCCGCAGGTCAGCCACATATTTTCATCTAAGTCTGAACTCTCGAAACTACACGTTGTTAGAGAAGAAAGCCACAATTGACTAATAAAACAAAAATCACATTTTGTATTGGGTATTTGCGACGCTTACAACAAACTGACCTCCTGCTCACCCTGGTCCACTTGTGATGCAAGTCCCCTGTAATGGACATATTACTCTAGAAATGAACAAACGGGCAACGGTCAGCGTTGTGTTCCACTACAAGCAGTACAATGTCGGAGAATAAATCCTGTCGTCCGGTAAGGCTAATCATATGGAGTCCTTCCAAAAGAAGTGCTGAGTGATCAGTGCTTGATGTCCATAGAGTTCAAGAAGACGCATTCAGAGTTTTCCAAAGATTAATTACACTCCAGAAGAAAGGAAGTCTCTATTTACAGAAAGGTCCTTTGAACTACTTCTCTTTTGATGATCCGACAAAGACCGGAAGTGTTGTTTCGCCTGTGGAAGAAAGAAATAGTGTTAAAATGAAGTCAAAGCCATCAAAGCAGGGGTAGCATCAAAACGCAATCGAAGAAAGTAACCCCCACAAGCAACTAACTAAGCTAGGATAAATACTAGCGGAGTTTTGGTGATGGCGGCTGAGCTTGAGCAGACTGAATACGGATACAATCCGACTGGCACCCTCTGGCTTAACAGCTAACGTATGGGAGCATTTCACTTCTTCTTCTTCTTCTTCCGCCCAACTCTGAAAGGGCGAAGCGAGTCACGAAGTAGATTTGCTTCCCTACTCCGTCATCGAGAACCAGAGCTTTTGCGCCATGTTGCACACTTTGGAACCGAGATACGATATTCATTTCGACGTTTTTACGGACACAGCGATACTCTAAACATCCAAATACATCCAAACCAAAGCTAAAGTCATGGAGTCAGGGTAGGATAGAAGTAACACGCTACAGAATATAGTGTCTACTTTCTCACTGTAGTTTCTACCACATGTTCCAGAAAGCGTTATTTTTGTACGAGAGCTGAATGCTCATTTGTTTGAAGAGACGTCTATACTATTTATTTGTGAATAAGAGCAGCTTGTTATGACTGCTACAGGCCCAATCTAATTCATTGTCCCGTTGGTTCTCTTTGCAATGCTTGGAAATGTAACCCTCCAAGTTGACACATCTCTATTTTTAATTAGGAATCATTGCAAATATGCTATGTTTTAAAAACAGCAGATAAAATAAAAAAGAAATCATGTATAGAAAAATGTTGATGCATCAACATGAATCGATAATTGTTTAACAATCAAATCGTAGCTCTCTGAATGGGAATGGAATGAGGTGCCTAGAGACGTCCACCCCTACAAGCAACACTGAATATTTTATTGTCGTTTTCATCTATATTGTACACGAAGTAATACAACACCGTGGAGCTGAGCACTTGACGTAAGCAGAGACTGATAGCAAAAGCAGAGAGCATGATGTACAGTAATAAAAACAGCAACTTTATCAACAGAAAATTCAAGCGAGAAGACATGAGACACGCCCGCCCACACCGATTGACATGTCAAAGATTTAGGCGAAAGCAGCTACAAAATCAGATGCATTATTCAACCTCTGTCGGTTTATTTTAAATGTTTGCCACGGTGAGAAAACTCATTATCTTCAGAGGAAGACTAAGGCTAAAGGTCTAAAAACCCTGCTTGGGGTCTTTTGAGGATATATACTGTAAAAGAGTTGGATGAAACAAACTGCATGCTGAGCGTTTTGCTTTTTGCAGAGGCTCAGCAGTAGTTTATCATATGTATAAGCCATGGGGTCACTGAAATCAGGAGGCTTTATCTCGGGATAGGCGATTGATGGAATTCTGTTTTCCATTACAATTTTAGGCTTCCCAGGATTACGGAAACAAGACAACCGAGATGAAATGACTATTGTGCCACATTCCATTTCGTAGTGATATTCTTGTTTTGTGGATAGAAGGGCTGGCCCTCAGCGGGGCGCATTTCCTCCATGGCAGTCGCGAACGAGCGACTTTAGGTCGGCTTGGAAAGGCCCGAGGTGAAGGTAGCTTCCTGGTGAGGTGGACTTAAGGCCCGCCGCCCCCTGCGACTGTCAACCGAGGCGGAGTCTTGAGTTGTTGTTTCACTAAATGTATCATGTTTACAAAGTCAATAAGTAATCCTGTTAAATAATCGTGATGTCAATTATGACCCCAAAAAAATCGCACAGCCGTAGGTTTATGACAACCTTCTTATTGAATGTCTTGTGTGTGAAGTTGCTATGTCAGATATCCCCATTAGTTCATGATGCTAGCAGGAGGAAAAGAAAAGAATCATCTTAACCGACTGAAAACTGATTTCAGTTGTTTTCTACACTACTCATCCTACACGGGTCACACTTGTGCAGTGCCGCCCTTCTGTCTGGGTGAAAGACAGTCAAGTGTTAAGGTCAAGTTGAGGAATTCTCTCAGATTCAATATCACTCCAGAACCTCATAAAAGACTTCCATTGGCTTCATGTATCAGCACATCGATCTATCAGTTAGACTGTGATGCAGTATTCAGGGTGAGGGATGCTGGCGAGTCGGGTTTGTGCGCCACACCGAGGTTTTCTCTCTCTCTCTCCCCTAGTTTGATGCTGTCAGGTACTCTGAAGACCTCCATTCTCCTTGAGAGTAAATTGCCTGTCATGAAGCCCAGTGGCTGACTGGCAGCTCCTCTGCTCCTCCAAAAGTACATTCTGGAAAAGACTCTGGAGGAACATAACATAACAACCTTCATAACGACGTCCGCTATCGATTCCAGCCGTCCGACAGGCGCCACGTGGGTTTGACGGACCGGGGGAAAGCCGCCGCCGAACTTCTAAGGCTTCATTATCGATGCTGAACTTTTGATAGGAGACCGACAGCTCCGACAGCCCGGTGAGATTAATTCGCAAAACGGGTCGTATGACGAAGAACAGGCCCGGAGCAGTTGCAGTTGCCGCGCGGCACAACGTCGTATAAATCATCCTCAATTATGCAGAATAAAGGAAAAACGATCCAAAAACCATCAGGCCATCATTTGACGAGAAAACCTGCATAATCACATCAAACCCAGGGTAAAGGGATTCCATAAATTTAGGTCGTAGCAGTACTTCGCAGGCCTCTCTGTACAGGCTGTAATAAATTCTTCCCTTTACGGAGTCATTTACATTCTCAGCTGTCACTGTGATTAATGTGGTACTAATTTGAGAATAATTCCACGCTGAAAAGACAAAGAGCGGAGCCGCTTCTTGTCAAGAGGAGAAAAACGAACGTCTTCTGAGACGGATCTTCGCCGTGTCTCACTTCACGAGAGGGTTGGAGGGTGGGAAGGTGGGGTTCATTAACAGTATCTGAGTGACTGTCTGAAACAGTGCTAAAAATACTGAGAGGAAAACCAAGTCTTCAGCGGGTGCTGCGTTCGTATAATTGCTGGCTGACAAGTGCTAATTTAACTGGCAGAGGATTCATTTCCATTCAGTGCCTGAAGTAAGGTTGGCTGAAAGATTTAAACACAGCAGGTGCACGGGCTTGTGTTTGTGTAATTCAGCCGTGTAATTGGCACGGCGCAGTGGCCTTCTCAGCAATATGTTTTGTGCTGTAACTACAGAGCCTGGGATTTTCATAGTATGGCCATTTTTAAAGCGGCACTAGGCAACATTTTGAAGTGAGAATCCGGCTGTAAAATCAGCGAAGACAGATTCACCTTTTGCCCTAATTAAGCTTTACCGGCAGGGCTACCGGGTAATTCCCCCCCCCCCCGCAAGGGTAAGTCTAAGGCAAGATGTCACTCAGCGCTAATTTGAATGGTAGCGTAGGAATGAAGTAGATTAGCATCAAGGAAAACATAGGATAGAAGGAGGAGAAAACCTTCTGTATTCATTTGTCTGGCTCAACCTGCGTCTGTTACAAACACACATACGAGACAAAAGGCACATTCAGTCACAGCATCACTTGACTACGTCAACTGGCAACGAGAGAACACTTTTGATGAGTTTTGCAGAAGCGACACAGAACTCCTAATTCTGATTATTGAAGGCAAGGCCAGATGAAAAATGTATATATTTTCTGCTCTCTTACTTGAGCAGCTGTTCGTGGTAGTTAGTCAGTCCTGCCCTCGGCGAATTGCAGAGATCAAATGAGAGGAAATAGCGCAGGAGTAAATGAAGGCAAAACACGGCAAAAATAAATTAATTTTGTTTTTCTTTGTAAAAATCCCGATGGCTTCTTGTTGGGTGATCATTTCCGCGTCGGCCTGATAAATGCCTCCCGACAGCACTCTATTCCGCCGGCCAAAAACCTGACACTCCCTTTACCGATGACTGGATAGAGTTCATCAGATCTATATAGATGAGAAATTGACTTGCTCCCTCACTAATATACGTCTACAAATATGTGGTCACGGCAGATTGAGTTTGTTAGACCCTGAAGACGAGACGTTACATGAAACGTATGCAATAGATGACATTCCTCTCAGAAGTGTGTACGTTCTAATACCCATACTACCTAACTACCGTGCTATTCAGTATGCCAGAAGAAGAAGAAATACAAAGGTTGCTCTACTACAGGCCTGGCCAACCCGCGGCTCCCGAGCCGCATGCGGCTCTTTGCCTGGTTTCATGCGGCTCTTACGTTCATATCGAAGTTTGTGTTTGTGTTTTTTTTTATGTGCGTGTTCGCTTCGCTTGAGTTCAATACGGTATTTTCGTCAAACGCGCATGTGCGTGAGATGAAAATACCGCAAAATTTCCCAGTAGGGGCAAGATCATTTGAGTAAACAATTTGTGTCCAGTTCGCTCTCAAAATGGCAGGAAAAAATGCACAGCAAAACGAAAATATGGAGATGAACACAGGACGTTTTTAACAGAGTGGGAGAGTTTATATTTTTTTGTTGAACGTAATGGCGTTCAACCCGAGCTCTCGGACCTCGAGTGGATTATGGATCTGGCCTTTTTGGTCGACATGCTGTGTCACTTGGACAGACTGAACCTGACCCTGCAGGGTAAGTTAAAGATGCTGCCTGACCTGGTGCAAAGTGTGTTTGCGTTTGTCAACAAACTGAAGCTGTTCAAGGCGCATATTCAAAAGGGAGATTTAACGCATTTTCCCACTCTGCTAAAAGCCAGCAGGCAAGTCACCAGCGCCGCCCTGAATAAGCAAAGAGACAGATATGCAACACTGATTGAAAACCTGCACGAAAGCTTTGTGACCCGGTTCCGTGATCTACAACTGAAAAGGCCACAGATTACGTTCCTCGTCGACCCATTTAATGCGGAGACGGACTGTTTGAAAGCCCCGCTAGTCACAGATGAGGCCGCGGCTGAGTTGGAGATGATCGATCTTTGTGAGGAGGACCAACTGAAACCTGCTTTAACGGAAGGGACCATTGAGTTCTGGAAAAGTGTGCCAATGGAAAAATACCCCAATGTCAAACGGGCTGCGCTTAAGATACTGTCAATGTTTGGGTCAACATACGTCTGCGAGTCTGTGTTTTCTACCCTGAAACACGTGAAATCAAAGCATCGATCTGTTCTGACTGACACCCATGTGGAATAATTGCTTCGAGTGGCAACAACGGAATACAAGCCAGATTTGAAGAGGATTGTTCAAGGCAAGGAATGCCAGAAGTCCCACTAAGCAACATGCATAGTAAAAGACAAACGCGATTGTAAATTATTATATTTTTGTTTGTGGACTTGGTTGAACTGAGAGTTTGTGTGTGTGAGACAGTGCACACAATGTTCATTGTTGAAAATGACTGGCCTGTGGTCTTAGTACTGTAGGAGTCAATTTCTGTCATTATCATGTTGGTGTGTGACATTTACAATAAGTGTGTGTGTGTGTGTGTGTGTGTGTGTGTGTGTGTGTGTGTGTGCGTGCGCGTGTGCGTGTGTGTGTGTGTGTGCGTGCGCGCCCCCATGCCCATGCCCATGTGTATGATGTGGCTCTTTGCGGTAACGCAGTAAAAAATGTGGCTCTTAGTCTCTGACTGGTTGGCCACCCCTGCTCTACTACATCTGGTCGCATTTTTGCAGTATGTAAGCCAGCATGCTTTTCTGGCCATTCTGACCCACAATCCTTTGCGCAGCAGATATATATATAAGCAAGAGGGTCAAAGTTCAGTGTGCCATGTTATGAGGAAATAACATCCCAATTAAATGCATACTGCATGCAACAGCACATAAGGCCAGCTGCTGTATGTACTAAACGTATTTGTTTTGTTTTACTTCTTTATTTGACATTTATTTGCATTTCTAAAGCGAGATATGTCACGACTTCTTATTCAAGTGAAGAGTTTAGTTTTTTTCGTTAGATCGTAACAACCTGTGCTGTGAGTTGGGACCTTTTTTGTGTTTTTCTTCTTCTTCTGTACTAAAGACACTGTTGCTACTGGCTGCCATGTGGGGGCTGTAAACGTACAGATGTTAACGCTGCAGCTCAACCTCTTTGCACCGTCGTAACTCACAGACAAACCGAAAGCCTGCTGTGTCCTGGGACTTGTAGTAGCCGGTCGCTGCTTTGTTGCCTCTGTGAATTTCTCGAGGTGTTTCCAAGTGTGCATGAATGCATTCATGATACAGAGCGATAGAGGTCAGTATAGCTGGAGGTTCCAGGTTGATCTCGGGCTGTTTTTTTTCCCAAAAGCTCCTCAAGCTGAGTTCAAAGGTGTGCGAGATGAATCCGCTGGGTAATGCCGATGCTTTGAACGCGTCCGTGTTGTTGTCTTTGTGGATCGTACATCTCCTCTCGCTCTCTTCTCCGTCTCGGGTGTAGTTGCACTCCAGGAAAGTGTGCTTAATAATACCCTTTGCCTTGTCTGTTTTAATGAAAATGTGAGGCGACGCTACGCAGTAAATGGTGTGCAGGCCTTCTTTTTGTGCAGTGAAGTAAAAATGAGACACATTAATGATCCCTGTTGAGAATTCCTTTGTATTTTTCATCTGGAAGTTAGGACCACAAACATAAGGGAATATAAAAAAAGGTTTATTACCTGTGAAGCGTCTGACGTTACCAAAGCTGCTCTTTGTCCGCCGAAATCTTTCCAGGCGTCCATGTAAAAGAAGACAAAGAACAGAAAAGACATGTTTAACTTTCATTCTTTAGGGTCTCATCAAGATCTGATAGTTACCAAAAATCCATTTCCAGAAGACAGACAGGCTTGTCTCGGAACCCTGGACCACTAAAAGAAAAGAAATTATATATATATAGTATATCCCATTTTGAGGTCCCGACAAGTCCCTGAATCAATAGCCCTAGGCTCCAGGCTCCCGGCTCCAGGCAGGTGTGGTGCGGGCAGTTTAAATAATTAAGTACATGGAAGGGAGGCAGGAGCGAAGGCTACGGGTCGTCATAACACAGTGAAGGAAATGGGCATCGTGTTACGGCGTTAAAAGCAGGTAATTGGAGTGACTAATTGGCCAGTTTGGGTGCTCAAAGTGGCCTGAAAGTGCTAAGGAGACATGGCAGCCCATTGATTAAAGGCCCCCGGGGGGTCCAAGCCCAGAGTGCAAACATTAGCTGTTTTTAGGTAAAGGCAGGGCACACGAGTGCTACAGAGGCCGCAGCCGGTTGACTTTGAGGAGTTGGACGTGTGCGAGGTCAGATTCAACAGGTCGGAATATGGTTTGGGATCTTTAAACTCACCTTAGTAGTTTTGATCTTGTTCCCTGTAGCACAGCTCCAGCCCTTCAGATCAGGGAGAACTTTGCATTCCTCTCCGTCAAGGCACGGATGCATCTGACACCACCACTTCTGCTCCACTATGGAGGCTGGTGGAGAGATGTAGAGGTCAAAGAGGAAATGGTCAGAGATGTCTTTGTTCACCTGGTCTGTTGGCCTTCACGCCGGTGTGAACTTTGTCAACGAAAGCTATTTCTAAATATTTGTTGACTGTTTTTTTTTACATGATGAAAAGTGAGATTAAATTTAAAAAATTAAAAATTAAATTAGTAGAAAATGTATCACAACTCACACATTTTATGATCTCTGTCAGTCAAACTGTTTCCTGCCGTGCCAAATTTAATATATATGATTTTTGTATTATTATTTTAGGACATAATCTGTCTTTGTATTTCAAGCTCACACCCATAGCATCATGAGCCTGAAACGAAGCGTCTCCTCAAATACCATCATAGCTGTGTCGCAACATGTCGTGTCACATTTCTGACAGCTGTCTCAGGTAAGTGATGCAAGATTTGCTTTTTGACTGGCAACGCTCGCTTTATCTATTTTGAGTATTCAAGCGCACTCTGTTGAGAGCCGTGCACATCGACGCGTTCGTTCGAGTCGGGAACTGGAACAAGAGCTCCAGGAAAACCTTTTAGCTGCAGCGAGTTGCCTCCATAAAGGAGCACATTAAGCTTCTGCTACTCCGTTGTACGAGACATCATTTCAATTTGGCATATTACAGAGGTCATTATCTACGTTCACGCACCAGCATTAGTGTCCTCTCCTAATGAAGAGCACTGCTATTGTAATCCACACATAACACCGGGGCCTCGCCAGAGTACGTTGCAGAGGATGGATGCTTTATGACAAGAGGGAATCAATTTGCACCACACTGCCACGGCTATAGCAGCAGTGTGGTGTGGAGCGTGCGGCGGGGTCAACTGCAAGCAGATGGTGGTTGTGTAACAGCGGCTATTAAAAAGCCACAGAGGTTTTCTCATGAAATTAAATGGGAGTATTGATAACCCGACGTGGGTATAGTGCACGGGATACGTTTCACTTAACGGTTAATGACGCTTTGGAAACATGAGGGCAGCTTTCGGCTGAAAACATCTGGAAGCAAAAAATTGATTTGTGCTTTTATTTCGTTTTATTTCCTTGATTGTAGCCGTTGGAAATGTTCCAAAAATCTTTTGCTTTGACCTTGAGCTCATATTCATTAAGTATCAGTAAAGTTAAACTATGTTTGAGTGTCTGCGTGTACTATTTGATGTTCACTGGGAACTAATCTACCATCCTTCGGAAAATAATTTGAATCAAACGAGAGAAACACTGTGTTAAATATTGAGCTTTTCAAGTTGCCAGGCTAACTGTTTCCCCCTGCTTCCAGTCTTTATGCTAAGCTAAGCTAACCGGATGCTTGCAGCAGCTTCATATTGTCCATACAAATATGAGCGGTATCAATCTTCTCATCTAACTCTCGGCAAGAAAGCAGATGTGTCGAACTCTTCCTCTTCCTTTTTTTATAAGTTTCAGTTATATTCTTCATCTAGAACATCAGGTATAAACAAATCCACTCATGATGTATGTTTTATGATATAATTTGTCTTTTTAAGTTTTCACAACGTTTTGTCCAAAGTCATAATTCGATCAAGACACTCTTTTTTGGGAAACTTCACTCAGTTACATTTGCAGATATTCTCTCTGAATTACACATTCAAATCTATTCAAGTTTTCTCAGATATCCGGAGGTTCATTTTCTCAGATATCCGGAGGTTCAATGATATAGAGAAGATCGTCTCACACAGAGCTGAGCTAAAGGTAATCCCTGGTTGCAGAAGAAAGAATAATTAAAAGGTTAAGTGCTGAACATTTTTTCTTTTTTTTCTGAGATCACCCGTGGAGCTTTAAACGGAGGCCAGTGGCTCACAGTTCTAATTTGCAGAAAATGTCAATTCTGAAATGTCAAGGAATAGGTCATACACGATTGGGTCCAGAGTTGAGCCCGGAACCCCGCGCCCTTCAGACCAAAGTGGAGCAGCCACTTCAGCTGAATCGGGGGTAATTCCCTCTCTATTATCTGTGAAAACGTCTCTCTTCAAACAACTGACTTTCTTTAAGTTTCTCTGCAAAAACTACATTTGACATGATAGCGTTAAAATGTACCTTTGCTCAATGCTCTTTATCGCTACGATACTTCTTGCTGAGCTTGAACGCATCATAACGTAAAGTCAACGTGACCTCCGTTAACGTTTAGCTGTTCAGCTCCGCGCAGCATTATGGGAATAAATTACAATATAATAAGTGTCTGATTAAGACCGTTGTTCCCAATGTTATTTTGGACTTGCATTGAGACAATTTGGGCTTGAATGGTAAGTTTGATTTGAGCATTAATATAATATATTTTTCTTTCAAAATACGATGTTGTGAGGTACGACAGCAGTTACCTGTTGGAGTGTTGCATTAAATGCCCTATGAATGAGTACAGTATCCTTCAGCATGATCCCGTGTCACAGTCTTGGTTTAGTTTGTTTCCTGTTTTATTTGGAATGTCCCTGCCTCTTGTGTCCCGTGTTAACTTCACTTCCTTCCTTTTGTATGTTTTCCCACCTGTGTGATTGTCCCTGATTGAATCCTCTTGTGTCTAATCACCTGCACCTCCCCAGGGTATTTAAACCCTGTGTTCCCCTGTCTCTGTGTTGGTTTGTATGCTTTGTTCTGATCTGCGATGCTTCTTGCTGTGTTCCCTGAATTACCTGATACTGTTTTGTGTTTTACCCGTTTAGTTTTTCCTTGGATTTTTTTTTAAAGTACACATGTATGGACTCTCCTGTTCTGCAGGTTTTGTTTTGATCATTTTCTTGGACTGTCCTCTATTAAAATCACCGTTAAATATCCTTCTGCTCCCTGTGTCTCTCTGCATTTGGGTTCGTCCACTGCTACCTCTTTGCCCTAACCTGACACCTTGTGTCCGTGGGAAACACAAATGCTTTGCACATGAATGTGTATACACGCCTACCGTAGGTGCACCCAGCAGAGCCTGTAAGGCCAGATGAACAGTGAGCACTTTAATCCTAACATTTTGTGGATAAAACAATGAATTAAGAAAATAATCAATGGATTCAAAGTCCACAGCATATGAAGGTTTTATTGTAAGATTTCCATGTTTAAATCCATTAATACTTGATATAAATATGCAGTTATCACCAGTCCCTTTCTCATATTGTATGAGAAGATCTGTGTCTGTAGTACTAATAAGTAATAAAAATCACTTTCCCTTTTGGGATTTGTTCATGTGTAATTCAACATGTTATGTAATTACCTAACAACACACTGACATGTATGAATGATCTCAGACAGACTACACTACATGTTTCCCCCCGACAGCGTCTTGTATAAGAAGTTTCACTTGAGCGAGTCAGCGTCTGCTAAAACACTTATCGGCGATCTCAGCAAAACTAATCCTCAAGATTTGTGGAAAGGAGTGTCAGCAAAAAAAAAAAAAAGAGAGAAAGAAAAGAAGATGGCCCATGAAATATTCAGCCGGAGCGTACCATCTACACACGACGGGGCGGCTCTGGTGGTGCCGGCCACTTGCCCTGGAAAGCAGGAGCACTTCACAGTTTGTGACCGCTCCTCGATTTTGTTCTTGTTGCAGCAGCGATGCAACGCCACCACCTCGCAGGTGCCTGTTGGGACATGGTGAACTGCTGGAGAGACAACAGAAAGATGGAATAATCAGTGAGGCTTTGGTGCAATAGCATACCCGCATCTACACACACACAGACACACTCTGCTGGCCTTGGATTGAGTCCCGTAAGAATATCTCTCTCGGGTCTCTATTGTCTGCTCTGCATTCGTCTAATCTGTCTCAATAATGAAAGAATTACCAAGAAGAGCCGACTACCAATTTCCTTTTATATGGGGCCTTTTATCACAGAAGGTTCCATTTTCCTCTCTTTATGTGCATTATTCTTTTCAAAGTGTCGTTTTGTTGGAGTGGCTTACAGTTTTTTTGGGGGTGAATTGCTCATTTATTCACCTTATTCTTAAATAGGGCACTTCCACAAAATTGCCATATTTTTGTGTTCTTACTTTAGAGTTACTCCCCTCAAAGGCCAAAGACAACTGTTTCACAAGCAAAGCAGCGTAGTGGAGGTAACCAATCAGGATCCGACCCTGCAAACTTCATCAGAAACATTTTCATCCTGACCAGTGTTTTGGATTTTTTTTTAACGGGTTCCTTTTAATAAATAATAACTCAAGTATGAGATGGTAATGATTGGAACTGATACCCTTCCAGATTTCCCACAACAGGCTTAGAAGCATTAAAACAAATTCATATATGTGAAGGAGAAAGTGCAGCGCTTGCAGTATTTGGAGCCAATTTCCAGATCACGCTCCATTGTCTGAATTATTTAGAGCCCGAGCTGCTCCATTCTCTTTTAATTGCATGTGACATTTTCTTGAGGTGTCCTTCTGCTAAGATGCTCACTGTTGCTGCAGTAAACAGTAAATCTGAAATGACTGCGTGGAACTGCTCCGAACCGACTGTACTGCGGCGGCTCAACTAAACCCGGTTAAATACGTTTTCACTCCGGCGTGTTGCGTGTTGGCGGCACGTTCCAGCTGCTGTTAACAGGCAGCCACTGAGACTAACGGTGATGGAGTCAGCTGCTCTGCTGAGACCGAATTATATTACATCTGACAAAGATGTTCTGCAACTGTATAGCGCATCACTACTCAGAGATTTACCTGTTATTTTTTTGTATTCGGGGGAAAAACTCAGAAAACAGTGCATTCAAATGAAGCGGGAGTCTAATATTCCTCGCGCCATATGCTGTCCTCCTCCTACGCCGTGTGGGTTACCTCCCGTCTCTAATTGCATTTCTCGTAGCCGCTGCTAGAATATATTTAAGCAAACCGTTGGTGGAAAAGTGCAATTTAAAAAGCAAAAAGACGTCCTAACACATCACAAATAAAGCAGGTAGTAGCAGTCGCCCTCCCCCCAATAAAAAGCAGCAAGGGTCTGACTCACGCTCTGGCCCGGACAAGAGAAGATATGAAAGACAAACACACACACAGCAAGCCGAGCTGCTTTAGATGTAAGAGAAGTGCTGCCAGTATCCCTCTCTAAAGGACATGCTTCACACTGAGCGGCTGTGGTTTTTCTGACTGGATTTGGAGTTTTCTACTTGGATCCCCGCTCGGCTTCCCCTGCCAGCAGATACAGAGAGAAAGCATTTCACTGGGGAATCGGTCTGTCCTGCAAACCGTGCAGCTTTAAAAGCTGCTGCGCCAGCCGCTGTGACAGAGAGGATCCCTCCGGCGGCTCTGGGCACGTTCCTGCTGCTGCTGCTGAACTTGTGTTTTGTAGATTTGTGTCTTTCAAAGTTTTATAAGACAAAGCGCGATGCCGTGAAATTTAAATGACAGGATTCAAGGACGTTCCTGGTGGCCTGGCGGTTAGGAACCGTACCAGAATGGAGCCCCAGCTTGATTCTGTTGCGTATTGTTCACTTCTCTCTCTCTCTACCCATGTGAACGGCCTGCATCTCCAAAAGGGGAAAAAATACATCGAATAAATTTGCATTGGTTTGTGTTATTGTGTGACTTTGGGATCTGAAACCAACGTGAAACTGGGAGCCTGCTAAGACCGCCATCTAAGTTACTGTAGGTTATACAAACTGACTGTGGATAAGTACATTCTCATGTATATGTATGTGTATGTATGCGTGTATATGTAGCAACGTCATCGCGTACAAACCCACAACAGAGCATGTGAGGAAAAGTGTTTGGGAAAAGAATAACATGTTGACGCTAAAACTTTGAATGTAGAAATTTGAATACATAAGTAAAAAAACATAAAGTGCGTACTTTGACAGGTCTCGTGATATGATGTAGTAAAAGGGTCTAACTGGCCATGCATAGCCCGGTCTCAGACCGAACAAGGACATGTTTATAGTGATCGCATGATAATTAAACAAAGCAGAAATTACTTTAAGTGCAATATGAAACATTCACTTTTAAGTAGCCTATCTCAGAAAAAATAGTCTAAACTTTTACTTTTGTGGGCTCATTGTAGACTCCATCCATAAACAATTATGTTGTCTTTAAATAGATAATTACCATAATAAGGTTTTGGCCATTTTCTTCCTGTTTTGGCTCTATTAAAATAGACAATTAGTGAGATTTGTTGACAGGGTGGACGTCAATATCAATGATTTCTTGACGGGTTGCTACGTTAAGTGACATGTCTCTCTCTCTCTCTCTCTCTCTCTCTCTCCAAAATGTTGTTTTTGAACAACAATACAAGATGCATGTATTAAAAGATGATGTAAAACACAAAGAACTGAATGTCTGAAATGAACCGAGGCATCACTTTGAACAAACGAACGAGACATTTGGGATCTGCTGTCCTCTCCCTCGTGAATGAACCCCTCAACCACATCGTCCTCTTCTACCTGTTCTTTAAAAACCCTTTTACATCCGTCCCTCGCTCTCATGTCGATATCGGCACTCTTTTGTGCAACACAATCAGGACGTAGATGATGTCTGTTGTTGTTTTCGGTGGTATTATAGGTGATGTAGTCTAGTTTATGTATCTGACATTTGTGGTATGGCACACAATGACATTCTGAAAGGACTAATACATATTTATCTCTCTATAAGGCAGGAAAAAAAATTAACCCGTTTGAATTTAAAGCAATAGTCGACATTTTGGGAAAACCCTCCTATCCATTCCCTCTCTCTTTAGCTTAGCATAAAGGCTGGAGAGAGGGGGAAAGGCCTGACTTCTCTTTGAATCAGCATGTTATATCTCGTTTGTTCAGAGAGATACTGATCCTGGCCAAGGAATAGTCTGACCCCTTGTAAAACCAAAGCAGATTGTTGAACCCCAACAGCAGCTTGGAATTGTAACATTAACTCCCAGCACTTGATGCTGACTATCAGACGGTGTTGTTTTTACCAGCCTTGTGTTCCTTTCAGCGAATCCTTTGAACCGAAGTTGCTTTTCATCGGGACGTGATGGGCCATTTCTCTCTGCGCGGAGCTGAAATTACTCCGCTTGAGAAGCTTTTATACGTTGGTCTCCGGAGACGCTGGAGAAACTGCGAATGATGCACGCTTTGTATCATTCATGAAGCTGTTGCGAATGATAATGTAATCATTGCTTTTGCTTTGCACACCATGATGCTGCGTGTGGCCACAAATACCAGCTCTCATATGGAGAAATAATCTTGATGAGTTTAATTCCCTCTGTGCAAACCTACGTAACGAGATGTAGAACTGTCATGTTAATGGCGCATGAACAGATTTCCCCCCTCCATCTATTTGTTGCTTTGTCGGTAGCAGTTTAGAAGAGTGACGGATGGAGGATCCATCTTTGAGCCACAATTACAAATCAGATTCAGGCAGCCAAACTCCACGTAAAGCACTGAGCGTGTGGATTGATTGTTGTGTTTAACATGGGGAGTGTCTCTGGCTGTTAGTTAGGGCTCCCTCAAGGGTGCGAACAGTGTTTTCCTTCCCTGGCAAGATGCTTCTTATTCATCACATACGTCATTTTTATTACAAAGTGCAGAAAGTCTAAGGTGCAGAGCAAGCAACAACCGTTGATGCATATAACACAAGAAGACTCGCAGTACATCAGACACGGAGGTCACACGTCGGTGAAACATTTACAACCAGTAAGGGAAAGCAGCTCTGGAGACGTCCCGCAAACCGAAGCTACCGCTGCACGGCCTGAGTGTACTACAGTACACGGCTAAAAGAAACGGGAGTGTGAACCAGTCAATTTCATTCCACTCAGGTTCAAGCTCCCCCCTTAGCAACCCGCTTGCTTTGATTCTTGCTAAGTGGTTTCCCATTGTGGACACTGAAATCCAAGGCTGCAAGTGAGTCTGCAGGGATCACGCTAGCACAATTTTGAAGGTCAGAATTTAAACTCTCGACACCCATTTGGGCAGCCATAAAATCGGGAAGGCGCTTGTGTGCAGGGACGTGCTGCGGTATTAAAGCCAGGTTGGAGATGTATCGCCGCCATTTTCTTGATGATGTGAAGTAGATTCAAGCAATAGCTCACGACAGGCCGTGAGACGTTGTGTTCCCTTTATACTTCATTTTTAATGCCGTGTTAGACAGTGGACAGCTGATGAATTGAGGGGAGGGAGACGATGGGAATGACACGACATGGTGGAATAGTGTATGAAAAATGAGTTTGACCAGGTCTGCCCTGCTTAAGTCTAGGAAATGGCTATAGCCTCTGACATGAACAAAAGAATGGACTACATTACCGTCGCTGTATGCGTCCGCTGTTGAGGTCATTAAGTGAGACAAACCCCCGTCTGTCGACACTTCCTGTTCGTGCCATACTGCTGCATGCACGCTGAAGTTTGGAAGGACTCACTACAGCCGTTAGCACTACTTTGTGTTGATCATTGTTTTGCAGGTTCATTTAATTACTTTTATTGTCTCCAATCCTTTTTTTATTCCCTGCTGCTGCCATGATACAGCGTACATGTATGATGGAATCGGCACAATTATCCCAGGAAGTAAAATCAAACAACTTAAGCTTGAAGTACCCTTAATGTTGTTAATGAGTTGAATTTGGATGGTGGCACGTACGAGCTCAGGAAAGCGGGTAACTCAACGGATCCATTACAATAGATGCTAATGAAGATAAATCAGATGTCACCACAACTTCGTGAGCCGAGTGGGACCGTCTGGACCTGATCCTCTCTCTGCTCTACCTGCCTTCTGGTCAATACACGCACACCAATTACACTCTTTAAGTTTGTGTTGTAAACATCCACAGTAGCAGAGGATGAATCCGACCTTCTTTTCTCACATACCAGAGAGGCAAATAAACTGAATTAACATAACTGTCAGAGAGTAGAAAGGCATGTTTGAATATGATCCCGCCTGTGCTCACACAACCCGGTTATTTAGGGAAGTGAAAGCTCATGTGCATTAGAACATCAACACTAAATGTGCCCTGCCTGTCAGCGGGTAGGCTTAGTTCTCTTCTTCTTGTGTTCTCTGAGAAGAAATACATTTCCTCTACTTTGGACAATGTTCTGGGTTCATTTCATCCCCCGAATGATAACAGGTTTACAGCATCAGAAATAACACCCGGGGGAAATCAGGGCGCTCCGCCGGCCATCGGAGAGGAGCTGAATGCGTGCGGGATTATTCTGATCCACTTCCCACTGAAATGATGAGCGCCTTCAGTGGGGGATCGCTGCCAATCAAAGCCACGCACATCAAAGCGCCGCGCTCCCGTCTAATTGGTCGACAAAGAGAAGAGGGGTATGCCTGATTTTTCCGCTCACATCCTGTCCGTACACCACCAATTACCTGAGGCCGTGTGTTGTCAGTGGGACTCCCAGTGATGAAACACGTGGGTTGGCCTCTACTTGTAATGTTGCCGAGTTGTCATAATTGATCTCCCTGGGTTCACTACTGACGACTCGACAACACTTTTAATGAGGCAGTGGGAGACGGGTTTGAATCACACCTTTAAAATAGCCGTTACAGTCCAATTACTCCCCCATTTACGACTGTGACATTTTATCTGGGATCCTGCATGGGTGAGAAATCACCTTTCCAAAACGCATCTCATGACAAGCGGCGGCCGCTTCGTCCCGCGGCCCTTCCTCGCATTGGTGCAGCAGGGCGCTCTTGTTTTCACACTATGAGCAAATCAAAGACGCCTCCGACACTCCATTTGGTTTCTACAGAGCCGAGTGAAGAGACGGACGGAGACTCAACAAGCTTGTGGACGACAAGAGAAAAGATGTCCTTGTCTAGACGTGGAGGAGAACTTTGACCTGATTTGCTCATCTTTATTCAAAGACTGGAGCGATGGTTTCACTTTTTCGGACCGTTTGTAGAATGATGTAATAGGATGAAAAACACTGCCGCCAGACAATTTTTCAATTATCTTTGGCGATCATCCGATTTCTGCTGCTTCCTTGTTTTCCTTGTCCTATGAACAGCAGGTCACCTGGTGTGATCCCGGCCATTCAAAGCATCCCAGCTCCCTATATCTACTGGAATTAACACGTCAACGGTATCAGTATCAGTTTACTAGTCATACAGAGTATGACTCAGCGTGCGAAAACAGTCGTTTGTCTTCTCTGGCTTCGTGATGTCATGAGGGATAGCTGAGGCTGGGCTTGGAGACTATATTTTTAATGGTAGAGTAGGCCTGCATTCAAAACTACATGTGGGGTTTGACAGATCACAAAGCATTACTACAACACATACTTTGCTGCCATGACACAGTCCGTGCTGAATACCATCGCCCGCTAATCGTTATCTATAGTCTATTTTTATATAATGGGGAGTATGTAATGTACAATGTATCTATGTTCTGGGGGCACGCATAATGCACACACTGCGGAAACGCATTTCCCCTTTGGGGACATTAAGAATCTATTGAGTTGCGTTATGGGTAATGTAGGATGCAAGATTTTGGAGCTTGACTCACATAAGGGACAAAAAGGTCAGCACATCTTAGGCTCTGATGCATCAATTGTTGACTATTTTTATAATTTGATTTCCCTAAAATTACTAAAGCAATTACCGCTCGCCACCTAGAGTAGATGGATCTGATAAAAGTGATTATTTTCAGTTTTACAGGTTTGGTGCTGTGTTAGTGTTTTCGGGCAGCAGGATGGTTTATGTGGGATCAATTCAAAATAATCCATTGTGTGTTCATAGTCATGAAGGAGCATCCAGTGCAACAGTGTGTGGCTCACTGTTTTTAATAGTTTGTGAACAACAGTGGAGCTCTATGGCACAGGGGAATAATATACATCGAACTTTGGCCACACAGAAAACACTTGTTGGTCTTTTCATGGGGTGTGTTGGCAATAATAACAACGCAGAGTATCATCATCTTTATCCTTCGCACTACCAAAATCAATGAAAGAGTACATCCCAATATGTGTTAACCGCGCTGCTCACACTATAATTTAGCAATAAGCAGGATCAAGAAAGTCTGTCAGACGATATGCTAATTATGCTATTCAAACCAACCAAGTTAAGACAACAGCTTTGGAAACAGTTTAACGAGCCGCTCACACGTTGCATTTAAAAACGCGTGGAAAATGCCAGCGTTTTATTGAAATAAGTTGCTTAGGAGGTTGCGGCAACTAAGCAACCGAGCGCTGCGATGATGACGATGAACTCAAGGTAATCTAGCAGTAAGCCTCTCTGACTAAACTAAACAAAGTCAGACTAAAGACAAATGGAGTGTCGCTTTACTGCTCCATTTGTCATCTTCAGTTTGGCTGACCTCTCACCCGGACGTTGTCACCTCCTTGGACGGAAATCCTAAAGCAAGTAAAATAGTCAGTGGGACAGATCGTAAATCTCCGGGCAGCCCTGCACTTAAACTAATAACTTTACGGAAGAAAGAAGAGATGCCAGCTGCGATTGGTTGCTCCTTGTCACGTGACATGCTGTGCGTGCTGCAGCGTTCCAAAAGTAAAAGTACTTTTATCTCTGGGCGCTTGAGAATGCTTGCATGCCGCCTTCCGTGCGTTTGCATCAATGGAGTTGAAGGACTCAAAACAAAAACAACTCGGCATGTGAACGACCTCTAAGTGGTGTCATGCTGACATTTGAGTTTGAATGAAGTTGGGGTTAGCACATATTGCATAAAGACAGAAGCAGGTTGTGAGGGTTTCAACCTATTTGTCAGCCTCATTGGAACGTGCATTTGTTTCCATTAGTAACAAGTGTTAAAGTATATACACGGCGATCAACTCCATTGGTATACTTGAGAAGTTAAGAGGTAAACGTGCTCACCTTTAGCTCCTTCTGTTGGTACCGTCATCTCCCAGACACCGATCACGAGCACCATTACAAGTAGAGCCCCTTTACTTCCGATCTGCGTGTATCGCTCACTCATCCTGGGGAAAAGAAAAGAGAAACCATGAGAGGGTCATTTATTACAGCATTCCTACTTTTAGAACCGCATTATATGTACAAGTACTGTATTTAACTAGAAGAGGGTGCTGCTCCACTACGAGCAAAGGCTTTTATCCTTCCTCTTGCTTCTCAAAACAAAGTACAGCGGTAAATGTGCCCTAGATCACCCTCTCCGAATCCTCCCTTTCTTCCCCTGCACCTCCTCCCCTCTCGACCTGCAACACGAGGCTCTTACAGCGGGAACACGAACAGAAGGTGAAGACCCTCCGCCGCCCCAACAGGCTTCAAATAAGCCTCTCGGCGGAGTGGTAGAGAGCGAGCAGGCCCGCAGCAGCTAATCCAGCCCTCCGCGGTGCCCTTTTCCTCTGCACTCCCTCCCCCTAATGAAGTGGCGGAGCCGAGGCCGCACTCGCCATCTGGCACGGCGCGTTATCATTGACAGACAGCGATCAGATTTCAAACGAAGGATGCAGGAGCGGTGCGGTAATTACTGGAAGAGGCGCGGTGTCGTATGGCGCGAGCGGACAAAGTTACAAGCTGCGTTTACGCCTTATTTACCGCCTCTTATCCGCCTGCCTCATTGGCGTATAGATCGGCTAAACCTCGTTGGGGATCTCGGATTATTCGTGTAATTAAGTTTATTTTGGCAAGCCGAGCCGTGACCTTTTGCCCAGAAATTTCCCAGAGCCACACAGGAATTAGAATCATTAGTGATGTGTCAACACAGCGCAGGACTCGCATGTCTAAGGTTACATAAACACAAAGGAAACTATTTCTCATACTGAATTCATGCACATATAAAAACACCTTGCAAGCAATGTGTACTGTCGACTTGTAGCTTTTCTGAAATGATGCGAGAAAACGTCTGGGGGCCAGATGTATAAACCATACGTACACCTTTATTCCACACATGAACAAGTCATTGTTTTTCGGTTGATCGGTCATTTTTATCCTGAATTGTGGAGCACTTCTTAAAGTTTCAACATGAGCGCTATAATAATAATAATTATTGACCACGATGATGGCTGACACGTGATGAAATAGTGGTATGGATGCTGCAAGTAGCCACAGCCGTGCGTAATGACAGCTGCTCTGGTGCTGTTGGAGTGCTGGAGCAAGCACAAGTATCCATATGGCAAACTGATGTTTAAGGGCTTTTCTACTTCTATTTCTGGCCAACTGTGAGAGTGGAAATGAGGCTCGTGCATGTGCGTCCAGCTCCACTGTGATTGAGATGTATAGAAGAGAATCAGGTGTTTGTGTATGCATTATATATCTGTCTCTGTGCGTACACACGGTTTTAGTCGTGAAAACTTGGCCAAAGGTGGAGAAAGACATGTTTTTTGCCGGACTGGCTTGTGTCTCTGAATCATTCATTTCACTTTGGGAAATTGTTTTAAATGTCTCTCTACTAATGTCTACTGACTTTAAAGAAAAGGTCGACATTTAGGGGAATCCTGGACCAAGCCTGGCCAAGTTAGAGCCTGCAACTTTCCGTTAGCGATGCACCGATCCGACTTTTTGAGTCAGGATGTCGATAGCTGGGCTTTGGGTTCTGGCCGATACCGACTATTCTTAATTAATACGCTTCATGCCTCACTGTGTGGAAGGGACTGGGATCATTATTTTATGTGAAAGACAACATCAGGCTTGTGTATACACATAGAGTTCAATTGAATAGATGGGCTCCATTGTCACCGATACCAATGATATATTTTACACAACATGATGCATTGTTGATATATCGACCCCATAATATAAAAATAGTTCAAATTAGCTCCAACGGCAAAATGCTGCTTATACAGTTATGCGTTGTAACACATAACACTCACACTTTTAGTATATGTCCAGAATGCTCGCTGGGCATGCTGAAAATATATGATCAAGTCATTTAGCCACTTATCCACCGCGGGAAGGAAAATACACCCGTACCAAAGAACTCCACTGATCTTTTACGCTTTCACGGTGGAATTTTCCATCACCAACATGTTGTAAATCTCCACAGAGGCCATGATTGCCAGTTTCAGGACACTTAGCAGGGGAATTCAAAGGCAGCTGGAGAGACACGTGGAAGGAGAGTCACTCAAATGTTGACAGCGATAGCCCTCATAATGGCGAGGTTCATGTATCTGCTCAATTGGACCTCAAATTGTACACTTAAGTGCTCGTATTACAGCAGCGGGTGCTAATGTTCACCTCCATGGCGACAGATTTATAGCCGCTGGTTAGCCGGAGAATTGGAGGCCAGGTTGAAACGGTGGCCAGTCGATGTTGCTGTGCAATTCAGCGTGTGTGTGTGTGTGTGTGTTTGAAAAAGGGCCATTGGTGACAGAGTGCAGGGGAGAGCACTACAGCGTCATTTGTTTGGTGCCGTCTAAGGGTGCAATTCTGTAAATGACATCTCATTGTCCCTGAATGTGCGGTGTTGTCATTGGTGCGGCGGCGCGCTCGGCAGAGCGAGTCGCTGAGGATTTGTTACAGTTTGAGGCCATTTTACATCTCGACCTTGAATCGGAGAGCTTAAGCATCTTTGGAGAAACACTGCAATTTATTTTTCTTATAAGTAAACGTCTGTTTCGCTGCTCGCAACGCGACGTGATCCAGCCGGTATACAGTTCACAGAGGTCTGGTAGCTCTTTTCTGCTGCACAGGAGGCGATGCATTTTACACTTACGTTTCTCAAAACTGTTTCAACTGCATTATTTATATTCTAAAAAATTATTCATGCGACAGTTTTCCAATCTGCCATTTCTTATTCTTGTGGTTTGGTTGGAGAGCCTTACAGTAAATCATAACGTGGACCACCTACAGAACCTATAAAGCTTCACTAATTCATGTTTTATATAATCAGTGGATCAGATGACTATTGAGCAGCATTAGAGACATTTCTCACAGGAGTCCGGAGGCCCGGACCAAAGATCAGAGGGAAGTGAATATTGGAATTCCATTCGCCTGGTGGCCAGAAACACGACACTGCCAATGTTGCTCTGTGTCTGCTGGATGTGTAATTAGGTAATTCTTTTCTAACATGATCTGCATAACGACTTTATACAGTGATAATATGTCAGACTAGTAAAAAAAACAAACCAAATCTTTTTTTTATCAATTAATACCACTTAGATTAATGCGGAAATTAATTTGATCTCACAAATGCATCATCTAAATGCACAGAACTCTAGGGCTGGGTGATTTGGAGAAAGTCAAATGTAGACCAAATACCTCAATATTGAAATTGCAACGATATTATCGGGTTGACCTTTGGTGCTTTTACAAAATATTTACACAGTGAGATTTTCGACAAATATCAGTAGTGTGGATATAATGACAAAGTGTGTAAAGGTGTGAGCTCAGACAATGGCGTCCCTTTACTTTAATGTAGCCTTTAAAACCAGGAGAGAGAGAGAGAGAACACTTCACCGTATTACAATATCCAAAAATCGGAGACGCTATCTCGTCTCATGTCACAATATTGATATAATACATGATGTTAAGTTATTCCTTTAAGCATGACCTGCTGTAGCATCAAGGACTTTACTCTGAATCTTCCCTGGAATTCCATTTGGCCAGAACAATAAAGACAAATTTCTTATGGTAATGATTACTTTGGTGAAGTATTATTACAGGTTTCATTTGTTCGTGATACGCGTTTGAAGAGTGGAGTTTTTATTGCCACTTGGTTTAAACAAGGATTCAGATGGGTGGTTTTTTTTTTCAAGAAAGCAAACTCTGACTCAGAAACTGTCTGCAGCGGTCGGAAGTTTTAATTGTTCATTTTAGTCTGACAGTACTTCATGTATAATGTATACCCTTTGTGACAGAATAGGCCCTGAAGTGAAACGCATAATGTATGCAGATGATTGCCATAAGCTTGAAACATGAGCTGCACATTGAAGTTAGGAGGATAGCAGATGAAAAAACAAATACTAATAAACTGACGCCTAAATGAAATGTGTAATTATCTTCTGATTGTCGCAGCGCTTTGCGTCTCCTCCTCTTGGCAGCAGAGACAGAACGTATTTTCCTATCTACACAGTGGTGGGCCGTCAGGGCCTGCAAAGCCTTCTCTGCTGGCCTAAACAGAATCACAAAGTTATAGCTATTTTATAATTTAATACTTTTTCTTAAATACACTATATGTATTATAATTTATAAAAATATTTTTCCCATTATCTTATTTTCTCGTTGCACAGCTACTGTCTTCCTCAGTTGCTCTGCTTCCAGTGCAGCTTGTTTTAAGTAGAGCTTTTATCCAATCAGATTTCACCTCTGTGTCTCTAGGTAAGAAGAGAGGCCCGAGGCCTGCAGACTCACAAGTGCATCCATGTGCAGTTTAAGTGAATGGGGACGATATTGTTGATTGTCATATTCTTCAACCAATCAGATCTTTAGTTTGACATGTTGGGCGTATTCTTTGACGTGTCAGAGCCTGCTAGCTGGCCTAGCCATATGTGATTGGTCAGTGGGCTAGTCTGACATGTTGGGCGGTGACAATCCCAATATCTGCTGCCTCTGTCGAGCGGACATTTTCAGCCTTCAAACACATTAAAACGTATTCAAGAAATACAACTGGGGAGACTCGACTGTCTTCACTGGCGTCCATGAATCGAGAAGGACTTCTTACTGGAACTAAAACGCAGGGATGTACTAAACAACCATGAGATTAAACTCTTTATTAATAAAGAAAGGAGGATGGACTTTGTCTTTAAATAGGGAACAGCAGCTCTGGTAAGTTACATGCGTCTGCAGTAGCTTTAATATGCTTGTTTATATATTATTATTTGTACAACTTGTTTTTATGAAGATGGATTTTTGTTTGGTTTAATATGTGATAGGAACCATTGTTACGTCCTATGTTGCTCTGGGGACATATTTAGCCGGTGCCAGTTATTGGAGACTTTTCTGGTGTTTTGACTCTGACATTAAAGCACGTACGTTCTGAACGAGCAGCAGGTGCTGCCGTGAGCCCCTCCGCCGCCACACGAAACAAATAATAACCGTAGCTGTGTTTCAGCTGCAGTCCTGGCCCAGGTATAAAATGCACGGCCCGCCACTGTATCTACAGTATATTGCGCTGCTGCACTTGTGGACACTTTCAAATGCAAATGAACACCTTTTAAGTGAGGAGTAACATTCTTTTTTGCCGGTGCCACCTCGGTAGTTCTCTTGGATTTAGCGTGCTGAAATTCATGCAGAGATTGGACTTTTATCCCTTTGTTATGAGTCGGCTCTGTTGTGCGGCGGGTAAGCCGGCGGTGTAGATCTTCGGATTTCCTTTTAAGAGTACAAAGTGAATTTGTTTAAAACTGAATGAAGCAAGAAATCCCCATCTCTGACTGGAAAACTCTTGATCGTCGTTTCGTCCTGCCCTCCCACTCCCACTCGTCAACGTGCAACAAACTGAATGGCAGCAGACCAACGAGGCTGCTTTTAAAAAGACTCCACTCGATGATTGACCTCGGTGAGCCGACACGCTGACTGAGGAGCTTACGCTACCAAAAGACTCCTACACTCACAAAGATGAAAACACCTGACTGTAACAGGCGCTGCAAATTCCCACCTCGACCAAAGCAAAAGAAATAGCTGCATTTCTATACTGCAGTGATCTCTGATGAACTGTAGCGGTAATGTCACTGCACTGCAACCACCCCATTACACCCGTTACAAAATGAATTATGAACAGAGCACATCAGATTTCCTGACTTATGACTTTCTTATAAGGCAATTAAATGAATGTTCTATAAATGTTTCATCTATTAGAGTACAGTTACAGTAAAATAACAAGTTAACGCTATTAGTTACTATTAGACAGTTCCAGTTGTCGCTGAAGGTTTGTTTTTTTTTAACTGCTGAAAAGAAAAAGAAATGAATGGAAAAGTTTTGACAGGGCAAAGTGCAGC
Source organism: Leptoclinus maculatus (assembly GCA_032191485.1). NCBI lineage: Eukaryota > Metazoa > Chordata > Actinopteri > Perciformes > Stichaeidae > Leptoclinus > Leptoclinus maculatus. The sequence continues at coordinate 3,134,425 of JAVDOI010000019.1, read as the reverse complement.
GCTGCCCAGGAGTCTACTTTCACTTTATTGCTGTCGGTGGAGAAATAATAACATATTGTTTACTGCTGCCTTGAGACACTGTGAACAACCCCCGAATCTTGAGAGTTTGCCCAATATATTTTTTCCTCTTGTACCGACAGTGAGACTGAACAATACATCAAAAAGGTTTCGGGTTTTGTTCTCTTCTTCTTCTGCTGGCAGCCATATTGGGGTTCTCTCCTCCTCAACAGCTCATTGGCATGCTACCTAATATATTGAAATGCAATATAATATTCATTACTATGTTTTCATAAGTGTAAAATCTCCTGAAACTTAGAATCGTTGTTTTCATTAGTTCAGAATGAGCCCGTCATATCTACAATAGGGAGCAGGTCTTCTTCACGGAGTCCGCCATGTTGCACCGCCATGTTTCTACGGCGGCCCTGAACGGACAAACCACACACTGGTTCTAGAGGAGCAACGTGTATTTTGCCCCTGAGTAAGTAAGTAGCGCCTCTATTCCAATTCTGTATTTCACTCTGGGACTAAAGCTTCAACATCACATTTAAAAAATAGGATTTTTTTGTACAATTGATGGCAATGTTTGGAGTAATTAGTCGTCAAAGTCAGCGTTGGCATGTGAACATCAGGCTACTTGTCTTACCGCTAAATCAGCGTCTTGGTCCGGTAGCTCACAGTTAGCTCAGGATGTCACGTTACTTTACTTTTCATCAAACTATAACTCGGGTTGTTTAGGTGTAGAGACACAGATGGCGACTTTACTTTAATACAGTGACCTACATGCTGAAATAAATTACTTACATTGCTGAGCAGTCAATGTACAGCACAGACACACTCGAAGCCAACACTCTGTTTCACTTGTCAGATAGAATTAACTAATGATCATTTCTGCACTGATTATCACTGACAGAGAGTCTTGGCTGGTGGCAGATTCTGATGCCTCTACAAATTATGTTTGTATGCGCAGGCAGGCGAGCGCTTAACAAATATTTAGACTGACTACAGTATTCTGTTTGACAAGAGCTGAAGCCAGAACACTGGACCCAACAGACATAAAAAGATATTTCTCTTCTATTGCGGAGGTTTCTCTTTGGAACTTCAACCTGAAACAGGTTCAAACGTATACCAAACCTCTGCAGTTTGTACACATCAATAGGGTAAGATATACATCGTAAGTATCTTCTACTGTCATGCTTTAGAACCGTGTGACGAGGAAGGTTGAATGTAAAGGTGTGTTTCATTTGGTGAATGCTGAACACTTCAGTGAAATCGAGTGCCGCAAGTAACTCCCGATTCTGACCTCTTTTCTCATTTGTCCCATTTGTGTCACTTATTTTCCTACTTTGATGGGCTCACACAGGCCGGCGATACTTTTCATTAGCGAGTAAAAGACTCCGTCGCCCTTGGCCTATTAATAGTAAATGTTTGCAAAGGAGGAAAGAAAAACTGGGAATTCATCCTTCACCTGCTTCCCGCACGATGAGGGCGAGTTTCTAAGGTGGCTGGAACTGAAATGCCAATTATTTCTGCCAGCATGCAAACCTTGTACAATACATTTTAAAAGGTAATATGTCATGTGCAATTGTTTTTCAAAGAGGCAATGATTGACGGTCAAGGGACTGACTCATCCGGACATAAAAGTCCAGGCATTCATGCACTTGGTATAAAAGAAAGAATACTAAGTAAAAAAAAAGGTATTTATGCTCTAACCACAACCTCATTTGGAGGACTTTATTAGCCAGAAACACTGCAGTAACATCAGTGAACTAAATGTCATCTTCTCGGTGGGTGTTGGGTGATGAAGGTCAGCGACCGCTGCAGAGCTCAGTGCGTTGTTCCGAATTGTTTCCATAAGAATAATCCTGTTGTTCAAACACAAAAAAGGGACAAATCGGAAGTTAAAGATCCAGTGATCCAGCAGATGCAGTGCGGAGTGAACACACACATAAGAAGAGTGACTTCATACTGTGCTCAGGTAGCCGTTACTCCTCTATATCTTTTACATAGCCAATAGTTGTTTGCTGTTTTGTCAATGCTCTGAATATCGTACAAAGAACCTTTTAAGGCTTCTAACACTGGTGTATTTTTCCACAAATATCTTGCCTGTAAAGCAGCTTTGGTAGCCAACCATAATGTGTTTTACTTAGTAATCATTTTTTAAAGTGTAAGATTCAATTTTCGGTTCCCCACAATTGTAGGAAGACGCTCCCTTGAAAGTCACGAGGCGTGTGTGTGTAATCCACAGTATCACAGAGATGGCAGGGCGGGCGGAGGGAGTGTTGCTAAACCGTAGGAAAAAAGCTGGACTTTTCCTCTCCGTCTCTGCAGCCGGATTCGATACAGGGATTACCCCCTCTTTCCCCTTCCCCTCCGTCTCTATCTCGCGCTTCACTTGGACCGTGACAGAGGCTGTCACCTCGGACGGCTGCGGGGAGCCGATTGCTCCGTCGCAGAGCAAACATCGCTCATTCGCCAAAACACAGCCGTTCCCTTCTGACAGCCGAGGGAGGGAAGCTCTCAACCCCGTCACGCCGAAAACAAGGGAGTTTGCCCGCTCTTTGTCACGCGCCCCGCGCAGCAAATCCTACTCAGTTCACTTCATAAACAGGACAAGACAGCTGTCAGGGCCGTGTTGATGTACGAAGTTAGGACTATGAAAGGAGCACCGCCTTAGCACCTTGTCCCGACGACTCGCTAATCAAATCATTATACAGCAGCCTGCAGCGGCACCGTGATTCTCCGCCGTTGCGATTCCCAATCCGAATGCCGCCATCACGAGCGACTCCTCGGGCCTTCATGCTCGCTTCTGATTTGCTGCTCACATCTGATTTATTTTTGGATGACTGTTTCTATCAATTCTAGGATGTAATCCATATCACAAACCAAGGAGCTGGCAGCTCCGTGAAATATCTACATGCAATAAATGTCTTCGTTTCACTCACTGGTCTCTAACAGATCTCAGTCTTTCCGAATCCCCCCCCCCTCCAATCAAGATTTACATGTTTTCGGTTGCTTTTGTCCTCCATGCAAATGTTTTCTCAGAAAGGTTGACTTTGAGAGATCTACTTTGAATTTCAGCGAGCATAAATCATCTGGTTCTGATCAAAACTGCTTAAAAAAAAAATCAAAAAGTGACGCCGCACAGCTTCTTTTTTCTTTACCGCTCAGATGAGGGGCGATCGGAGCCCCAGCGAGGAAGGGCCTTGATTTCAAACTTGACCGAAGAAGAAGCCGAGGCAGAGCAAATATCGGCGCTGTTACCCGACACTGACGCTGAGTGCCCTTTCAGAGAGTTAACCACCAAAGCGACCTTCCGTAACGACACGTCGAGATGCTATCTGAGAGGCCGCGCTCACCGAAACCGCAACAGCCAAATGGTCTCAACCTGAGTTTTCCTTTGATCAAAGTGTCGATGCATCACCGTCTCATGATCCAGTGTGCTATTTCAGTCCGGCACCCACCTTCCAATATTGCCTGGCACCGTCAGCACGCAGCAGCATTCAGTGTACCTCTCTGAAACCTTTTTATAGTCCAGGTCTCATAACTCAACAGCCTACTGTTTGCCTCCCTGTAATTGCTCTCTTAGCTGAAGCTTTATGAATTATCAATGAGGCCAGTCTAAACATTTTAGTAAAAATAAGCACGTTTGTGTCTCGTTAGAAAGCAGAAAAACTGGAGAAATGTACTTTTCACCGCACAACATTTTGACAGCTATATTTACTAATTACATTTCAGATAAAAATATGTTCATACCAAATGATTCAATATTATATAAAAACTCCAAATAAGCTCCATCATAACCAAGTACAACAGCAAAATGCTGCTCATACAACTTCACATCAGTGTTATCAGTTCAATAATATCATAAATAATGGTGCAGCGCTCAGAGGACAGTCTGCAGCTTTTTGATACTTTCAGTTTTGTTAATAATATTCAGTACTTAAGTACTTAGTTCAGTAATAGAGTAGTTTGCAATTTTGGAAAATGTACTTTCTTATCCAATGTGTTGGATGAAAAAATCATCCACATCCATACGCTACATAGCTACAGCCAGTTAGCTTAGCATATCACAGCAGGGAGAAACAGCTGTTTACACTCTGGGATATTATTATATCATATATATTATATTACTTGTACTTTTTTTCTCCAATGCGGTATTGATACTTCTACTCGCGTAAATGATCTGAATACAAAAGATCCTTTAGTAATAAACAATACAACTGATAAATGAATAAACATCAGTTGTATTGTCCCGATATCTGAATGTGAAATACTTTCCCAGCTGAAACATGGAAGGGGAAATACCAACAAACGGTCCATAAGAGTATCAGGACAAAGACCAACTGTCGTACTTTTAGTACTAGTATTTGGTGAATTTTATACCAAAGTCACATTTTTTACAACTTTTCTTATACTGGAGTATTTGTACATTGAGGTTTTGATACGTTCATTAAAGTAAAGGATCTGACTAAGTGTCATGAACTCTTATACTATACTATATATACTAACTCATATCATTATGCCCCATGATGATCTTAAAGAGTTTCAGAGGCTTGATTTCCACCTCAAACTTGTCGTCTTAACCGACAAAATGGAAACAAATTGTGCATCACAAAAAATGCAGTTATTGGCCCATAAGCTGCAGTACTAACGTAAAAGTCAAAACAAGTCCAATTTCATAATCCCAAACAGTTTCATGAAGGACATGAAGTCAAACCGTCAGAACGGCATCAAGGTCCAAAGTAGGTCGAATCACCAAGTGTCGTTTTTGTCAGCTCTTTGTATATATATTGGTGTCACACTGTGGTCTCAGAGCGTCCTCGTGGAGTCCGTCCTGTAACTGGAAGGACACGGGTCTGATCCCCCGCGACAGCCCGGTGTCCTTGTGCAAGAATCCCTCTGTCGCTGTGCATCGCTGTAGACGAGTGCGTCAGCTCAATAACTGCGGAACAACACGGAGGAGAATATATAAATGATGTATGAAAAATTATATTTATACCTGACAGCCAGTCAGGTGTGCGGGAGTCAGCAGGAAGTCCGATGTGATTTCAGCCTCGTGGGTCCCTGTTTCACGCCGTTGCAGTTTCTAATGTGTTGTTTGATTCAGATCAATTGGCTGCAGTGTTTTTCGTCTTTTTCCGTCTCACTCAACACCTCAAAGAAAAATGATTATTAAAACATTTGTGGCAGTAACTGGAGTTGTTCCTCAAGATAAAAAGGGGGGATGACGGGACATGGCAACCTGAGCTAGAGCCTTTATTTTTGTTGCTGTCCCTCGGCTCGGCTGAGCCGGAGCTGATTCAAAGGCTTTTTGATTTTTACATGTATCAGAATATTAAATGACATTCTTCTTTTGTCCCAGTTTGATAACAGAAGAGAAATTACATTCTGTATCAGAGGGCAGATAGGAGGACTGTGGTTTTCACATTAAACACAGTGCGTTTAGTTGCTTTATGTAAGGTTTTATCTGTTATTTAAATATTTATTATTTTCTTTTACATTATGGTTTAACCCCGCCCCCACCCCCATTTAGCATTTATGAGCACTATGTAAGCGGTTTACAGCTGACTTTAACGTAGTTGTAAGCACATACACACTGCTACATGTTTATAGCATATTTCAATAATTAGAACATCTCCTTCGAATACATATTTTATATTGTCGCAGCTGTGTTTTCCGATATTGTCATTAATTATTTGTTTACCCGACATCGTGCACTTCTCCCACGGGAGGAGTTTATAGTTGACAAATCAGCTTACAGCTACATCATAATGCATGTGTTACCCTTTATTTATTTATTCAACAAATTAAGTGATATTTACACGGATTGACCCACAAACACAATATTATGTGTAAACCTTTCATAAGATAGTATTTAACAATAATAACCTCAACCCCTGTTGTATGCATTAGTTTATAGTACCAGTGACAAATAGAAAAACACAACGTTCCCTGCCTTTACCTGCTATCTGCATCCTGTAAAGAATGAATAATAAAATACACACCTCAGGTCTATAAACCATACACACACACACACATGTGTCTAATGTAGAAAATAGATTTTGAGGGCCTTTAATGTTCGCTCGACTCTAAAACAATATCCTCGACTTCGCTGATTACGTCTCAAGAGTTTTGCCCGTGTCCGAAGAGAAAATGTACTTTTGCCAGAACAAATGACGAGATTAGTCGCGTTTAGGGGCCACTCCACAATGTGCCCGAAGTCATTTCCGTATATGCGTAAACAACCCAAACACAATCAAAGTGCAGCTAAATCCTGACGGCAGCGTGGAGGGACTGATCACTGCTACCGCACCATAAACTGCTATTCATTACGAATTCACAGCGGGGTGGACTTCTCTTTAAAAATAAAATGAAGAAGAAAAGCTATTTAAGAAATCACATGGGAGAATAGGAATACATTACACTCCGAGGTAGCCCGCCATTTATCATCATTATTAAACAAACAGCCAGAGCCTGAGTCTGCTGCCTGCACGTGTCAACGCGTAATGCTCTCTGGATACTTTCTCTCCCTCGGCCCCTTCTTTGCCTTTCGTCCCTGACACCTTGAAGCACACAGAGGAGCGTTTGGCAAGTTTTCTAAATAATTATAGGCTGCATTATGAGTAAAATAAGGTGTTTTCTTTTTTTTAGTATAAACTGGTATGACAACATCCTTGGTGTGTTTTTATAGGATTTTATATTAAGGTTCAACATGGAGCTGAAAGAAAGTGGAAGCTAAATAAACAGCAAGGGAGCCACAGAAGAGGAGCGTCAATCAAAACATTGTGATATTCGTGTGTGAAACATCTGTGAAGGCTGCAGCCGCCTCGCTCTTTGTTAAGCGAATAAAGTGATCAGATATAAACAAGGTGAGAACGTGTCTGTGATGAAGACAGCCGAACACTAAGTGATATGGTAAGCAGTGGTTGTGCGTTCTCAAGTTGTCTCGCCGTGTTTAAGAGCAGTTTTCCTTATTTAGATTTTGTTCTTCTTCTCTGCAGCTCTGTCTTCACTCGTCACTATAAACGCTTTCTCCGGTGACAGGCTCAGCGAGCTCAGCCTCGGCGCACTACCTTCTGTCTGTGCGATCGGAAAACCCAGAAATTCCCACCTCGGATTAGTTGCAGCCAATAAGCGCGTGGGGGGGGGGGTGAAACATGAATAGCGTTGAATCTCGCACGCTTTGATGAGAAGAAAAGGCGAGGAGTGAGGTGTCGGGGCGCGGGGGAAATCTATTTTTAGGCATCTTAATGAAACTTTTCAACGCCGCACCGACGACAGGAGAGAAGTTGACAGGCGATTATGAAACTGTCTTAATTAGCTCCCGAGCTCTGGTATGTCTGTTAGCCAATGACGCCTCCCACCCAGGTTTTATGTCGAAGAGCCAAGAAAATGTGGATTCATCTAGGACTTAGTGTTGGCGCCAATGTGCGCGTGACTTTTTATGTGGAGACTCCATGAGCAAAGTGGCACAAGTTCCATCTTCACCAATGGCGACAACAGTTGTAGCAAAATGTGTGATCTACAGTGAAGACCAAGGGCTTCTCTCTCTCTGTCATTTAGCACTGATGTTTAACACCATTGAAGTGGAGCCATGGAGGCCAATTTATGCACCCACAGAGGAAGAAAAAAGACCAGCAGCTAGACTGGGTTAAGGGTCTGGGTCAGTTGGGGAAATCTCTCACTGTCTTCCTCTCCTTCTGTGTAAAACCTGCAGCATGACTGCAACATATTCAAACCACTTTTTTTGCAAAGCATGCTGGGAACATGTAGGTTAACACCGAATAAGATAGATGAGGCAGGCTGACGGAAATGTGGAACTAAAACTAAATTATAAAAGCTGGAACATGGGCTAAAAGAAGTTTAAATGTGAGCACTGAATGAAGAACCAGTTGAAGTTAAAGTGCTGAAAGGAGTTGAAGTGTTATTTAAAGTGTGTTAGATTGAGCTTCAATTGAAGTTGAAGGATCGAAATAAATCAATGCTAGTGTGGAGGATTTCAGTATTAAAGATAGAATTAGTGGGATTTTAGTTTTAGAATTAGTTTAGTATGATGATTAGCACCTCTTATGGTGAATAGAAGTGTCAAAATAATAAGAATGTTACGATGGGTTAAAGTGTTGCAATATATTTATCTATGAGATGTAGTATGTTTACAGGAGGTTTACAAATAGAGGATATTATATTACAGTATATTGACACATTGAATGTATTAAGCCATATGTATAAGCCATAAAAGTATTGAACACTGTAAGAAAGGAAGTATAAAAGGTCAGATAGGGTCAGATTTAGAGAATATCTAGGGATATCTTCATTCAACATGAAGTGAGGAGCATTGGAGACAGGAAGACAGAGAGTCATAAAAGGCAGCAGGAATGCGGAGAGGACAATGCAGAGATGAGCTTCAAAGGACGTCTCCAGCTGTGAAGGCTACAGAAGAAGCAGAGAGGAATCGGAGTACAGCCAAATGGTTGTAAATAAAAGCAAGGCATCGATTGGTTCAGGACAGTGGCCAAGATGATCAAATGTTTGAGTAACACCGATTGGCTCACCTGCAGTTTTTATGACGATTTGACCCCCCTGTCTTTTCTGCAGTATAAAGAGCTTTGTTTGAGGGAGTCAGCTGACTAAGGCTAGGAGGAGTCAGCTGGATTTAGCCAATAGTATTTGAGACAGATATTTTACGGACTATGAAAGGAGATTCAAATGTTTATTTCAGTCTCTTCATCACATTTCGTCCTTCAGGTAACAAGCTTCCTGTTTGGAGTGTGTGTGAAAGCTGTTCTCGAGAGCATTTTACTATCGATAGTTAATTCAGATTGCATTTGTTATTAAATACATGTTTTATTTTGAAACCTGAATTCAGCGAACTTATTTTTGGCGCACATGCGCAGTAACTAGTCAACAAACCAGTCCAGCGTTAGTGGCTCCTGTTTTATACTTTGCCCCAACACTAGCGTGTATAAACTGAAAGATTTCTGTTGAAGTGGGGGATTGTTCCAAGTGTCTATAGTTGAATTCATTTTAATATTTTAATTGAAGTAGTTTTGGCCATCGTTCCTGTCAGTGATATCAGGTTAATTGCTGGGATCTAGAAACACAACAACTTGGCTGCAAAGAAGTTGAATAGGTCTTTGTGCAGTTCCCTTGTGCAATGAGCTGTTGTTGACAGTTTGAGTCTTTTTCTAAATTAAAAATGTCAGATTCTTCTACAGCCCTAGTGAGCACATGTTAAGAAATGATAGAAATGATGCCAGAACTATGAAAATAATATTTGATTCACTGTGTTTCCCTCAAAGTGCAACTTAAATGCTGTCATTTTTTCCCCTCAACTTGAAATCACGTCGCTGCAGTGATGTAGCTCTGTACTCCAGACTGTGTCAGTACACCGTGACATCACTATTGGGTGTACTTAAAGGTACAACAAAGCTCTCTTCTTACCACAGCTAGAGGTGAAACAGACCGGAAACCGTCAACCAGAGAGGGCAATGAAACCGTGATTTAGGCTAGTTCAATTATAACCAAGACTGAGTTGAAGTGATGTGACGGCCAATAAAATGCTCTTGTAATTGTGTTAGATAAATGTGTGTGTGTGTGAGGACAAACAACAAACTGGAGAGGGAGGGCAGCCGTGCCCGCTTATCATAACTGACCCTCACACTAGTATTCACATTCCGAACGTCTTTGTATTACTACGCCGCGGTCACAAAAGCGTCGCGAATGGCCTGAGCAATAAATCAGCAGCGCCTCGCGTCCCGTTATCTCCCGCTCTTCCGCGTCGACCTCTCGCGCGTGTCGGAGCGGAAGCACGGCGGCTCCTCTCTGCCGAGGGCTGCCGGGACGGACAGGCCTGAGGAAAGGGGGGGGTGGGGGGGATCAATTTAATTACTCAAGGCGATTGAGCAGAGCGCACAGGCTTTAAAATTAAATTGCACCTGTCCTTTTTTTTCTTTCATTTTTGTGGTTACACTCCCCGCTCCGCTGTTTTACATCACAGAACAACGAGGCTCAAGTTATTTTAGCCGTGGCCCTCGTGAGGCTTATAATCCAGGCTAAGTGACAGGCTAATTTGTGGTATTAGATTGCTTTCATCGGGTCGTTTGGGCCTGCTTTGAACGTTAGCGGTATGAAAAGGCAGCTCTGCCTCAGCGGTCACATTGACTTGTATGCTGTGTGACTGCTGGGGGGTGGAAGTGGGAACTGAGGAGGAGGGGGAGGGGGGGGGGTTACAGCGGCTCTCAGAGGCCATATTTCCTCAGTCGTGTTCAATCTTCCCACTGCAGATAGAGAACAAGCACCAAGGACTGAGCCAAAGGTATGAATATCGGAGCAGTGCGGCAGGAAAGTTTCCAACCAGCCGAGATCAGTCGACTGTTCAGTCCAATCATAATGAATTTAGTCGGTTTATAACGAGTGACGAGACTTAAATTGCACTTCAGGTCCACGGAGTGAGAAAATGGTCTTTCCGCAGAAATCCATCAAAAGGGACAAGAGCCGACTCTAGTGGTGCTAAAAGTGAGACAAAAACCGCCAGCTGAAGATCTCTCCGTGAAGAAATCAAAGTCTGTGAGTGCATGTGCGTACGTACGTGTGTGTGTAAAGCCTCACGATATACCCTGAAACACAAACACAAGGCCGTTTTCTTTAACAATAAGATGGGACCCATGCTCAGTCAACTTATCGCTGATGACCATTCACGCTGTCAGAGGCCAGAACAAGTAATTAAAGCCAATAGAAAAATGGAGGATTAGTTCAAATTAATCCGCAACTTTTCCCCATTTTCTCGCAGAAAACGCTGAAATGGAGGGATATGGAAATCTGGCGGAGCATAGCAGAACTAATGGCTTGGCAGCTCCCGGCTCTGAAATGAGAAGGGCCTTAATGGATCCGCCGCCCTGGCTAAGATGGCTGAGCCAGATTGCATGTGGATTTAAGTGATTAAGAACACGGTGGCCCCCGGTCCGTCTTTAGTCAGGGAAAATGTAATGTATGACAATGAATGCTAAAATATGAAATTCCACATTTTAAGGAATCAATCCGCATTGCAGAGAATTCAGGGCGCAATTCACGCCTGAGTTTATGAAAGTATATGCTATTGGAGGGGGGGGTGGTGTGAGGGTCAGCAGGAGTCTGCAAATGGCCACATACTCAAATAATAGTGTTGTTTTGTTCCTAATGCCATTGAAGTGATTTACCTCATTCACACTGGTTCAAAAACACTTACGATGTGACACAGTGTTGTGGGATTATCTCGCCCAATGAGCAGATTATTGGTGAATTAAATAGTTATCACGGGGAGTTTTTTCATCATTTACACGATGTATTTCAGCAATTTAAAATATAAGTAAGTGAGCCTTTTGCTGTGCTTTGGAAGAAGAAGAAAAAAGGATGATAATAATAGAGCTAATTAAGTCAGAGTTAAAGCACATCTCCAACTAACTGCAATAATAATACTGCATAAAATGTGACAAGTTGTAAGAAACAGAGGAATTTCAGCACATTAGTGGCCCTTAATATTGTTAATATTGTTATTGGCTCATCATTTAACATTATGTTATGTCCGTGGTGGCAGATAATGTAATACCGTGATGTTATCTTATCGGAGAATTGATTACCTCTCAAAACTTTATTGCATTTTGAAGCCATGTTAAGACAATTTATTACATTGCACCAAGTTATTACATCGTCTATCAACAAAATAAGGGAAGACTAGAGTGCTGTGTGTGTGTGTTTGTGTGTGTGTGTGTGTGTGTCTGACACCTCAGAGAAGCTGAATTCAAATGTACAATTTACAAATTGGAAATGAAGGCTTTCAGAGTCAGAGGCTGAATTTGTTTAGCCATGTTATAAAATGATATATTTCAGAGTTACGTATGTCATATCTAAACGTCAGTGGGACTTTTGTCACGGCACCTCAAAAACAACTCACGTAGTTAAAGGCGCAGTAAGACAACAATGTATAGACTCGTACAAACATAATCCCTCACCGCGATCACTTCTGGCCCACCTGAAGTGTGCGGCGGTGTCTGTCTTTGACCCCTGCCCTCTGTATGTTCTGTAGTTTCTCATTTTGCTGTGTTCGGGACGTTTCTGGGCGTCAACTTCTATAAAATACGGCCAGGTGCCAGATCGTAAGCACACAACCAAGAGGAAGCTAGGAAAATGGCAGACTCAGTGCCAAAAAACTAAAAAAATTGAATATAAGCGAGGCAAAACGCCAAGCGGGCAAAGCTCTTTCCAAAACCAGAGTAAGTCTGGGGTTGACTTTCACCCGCTGGCAAGCACCGTAACCCTCGTTGAGCCGCGGACGAGGGGCCAACTTTGAATGTTTTGTTTACAAACCGCAACCGACAAATCCATTGTGCCTTTAAGTCTATGCAACTAAAATGACCTGGTTAAGGTTAGGTAGAGTTCACCGTCATGATCTGAGACCAACTCCATCTCCAGCATCAATGTCCCACCGACTTTTCGCTGCACTATAAGAACATCATACTGCTTTGAGTCGAAGCAGGTCATTTCAATCCCTCCGAACAAATAACTACTTTCATGTTACTTTAATGCAAAATCAAGATCTACGGTCTAAGGGTCGGGTAACGCTCGAAGTTCATACGCCACATTGTCCTGAACCGGACGTCTCCTAAATTATTCCACATCCAAAGAAACCGGATTACTCAGAGAAATCAGGAAATCAGACAATGCACTTAAATGCACTGTAATAACCTCATTACTGTAAATCCACATACACAATTAGATTTCTCTTCTACCAAAGAACTTCACTTGTAAGACTCTTGTAATTGAACTACTTCCTGATTGTGTGTATGTGTTTGAGAGTCTGTCGGCCGAGTGAGAGGACTTATTTGGACTTATAGAATATATAGTTTTAGTCAGACTTTTGATGGAAGTATATTGAATATGATAACGCATTGCTACATGTATGTCACTTCTTGCCACTCTGCTGCCACATTGATTTTGATTCTTTCATGCACGTTTCCATGCAAAGCTAACAAAAAAAACTAAAAACAGGGCACATTTGGTGCAGGTGAACAACAGCTGACTAATTAGGCAAAAGTGCTGAGTGGAATCTGTCCAGTTTAAATGATGCAAACTGATCTCAGTCATTCTTTAGTGAGCTGGACTGCTCACGATCAAGTCCCCCCCCCGCACTCTCATAATAAGAAAGTAGAGGACATACAGTAGAAAGAAGGTGTGGGACTGCGTTCGTGCCGTCTGAAGGCCCCACTCAGTACAGCCACGACTGACTTCGACAGGTGCCGGCGGATAATTGGGCGCCGTGCCGGCTACAACCGCAGCGCTGCTGTCTCCTAGAGCTCATTACTATCACTCAGAAGTTCCCCCTTAAAAAAAAAAAACTCCACAGCCACATGACTCGACGTATTTGGTAAAACGGCGACTGAAATCTCTTGAAACACTGCCATTAAAGGGCCTGTCACTCTGCGAGCTGTTGAGGTGCTGTTTGGACGGGTAAATGATTGCACTCAGCATGAGATTCGACACACAGTTTCGACTGCATGCAAATACATGCGCGCGGTGAGGTTCAGTCAGTCCTGGTACAAAACAAACGTGTATTAGCTGGTGATCACAGCTTGAAAGCAGGACTTTTTCTGCCTTACTGCCCAAAATGTTTGCAAAAGACGACAGCATTGTTAATCAGCTTCAGTGAGCCAACAATATGTTCACTTTCCACGCATTTACAGGTTCTGTTTGAAATGTTGACAGACATTTTTGCTCGCTGATTCTGTCATTTTTTTAGGCATTTTAGAATTATTAGATAGTTAGAAATAGATGGAGACAACAAGGATGGAAAGACTTGTGGGAAGATTCCCACTAAGAAAGAAGGATGTTGCAATTACCCTTATGACTAACTGACAACCCAGAATGCCACCCAGTGGGGCTATTCAGACTGAATATAGCCCTCAGCAAATCATTGCTAGGGTTGGTGGTGGTGTGTTCCCAGTGAGACACTGGATGAGTTTACATTATACTCCATTAACAGAGGTTTGTACAAGAGTGAGCAATTATTTCTGTTTCTCAATGTTTGTTCGATAAATTGTAAAATTAGCAAAATGTTCCAAACTATAAGATGTCCGACTGGTATGGGGGTTTGCACATCATTTTTTTTAGATGTTTTGCCAGACTACCGTGCAGTATTTTACCAGAGCATTCTGTGACGTCACGTTGCAGCAATAGTTAAACAACGCTCAACTTTTTTGCAGATGACGCTGCACTTTTTTTGCCAAATTCCGTCTGCGGGGCCTCGTTCAGATGGATAAGCGAGTTGCGTTTTTTTCACTCCGGGCTAAAGTCGGTCTGAGCGCTGCTAAAATACAATGAATGACGAGCTCGTACTTTCAACATTAACGGCTATACATGCTTTTTCTTCGTCAGCTGTTTTCATTCGCCTACGAGCGAGGAAAAGGACCTTTGAGTTGAGATTATTTTGTCACATGTACTCTTAGCAGTTGCTAAACAAACATTGTTTTTTTTACTTTCTAGCTCTGATCACTGATCTTAAAAAGGGACTTTTACGTCACATTGTGCAATGAAATCTGCTGTGCAGCTCCTGAAACTGTTCATGGCACAATTCAAACAAGATTCAAATAAATGATTTCTCTCTCACCATTGACTACCATACATATTTCTACTGAAAAATTGTGGTCCACTGGACAGTCAATGACAGAAATAACTAGTTAATACCCCTAAAACAACTCCTAGAATCATGTCATGCTGTTGAGTGATGGATTTCTGTTTTGTTTTTGATTTCTGTGCACAACACTGTGACCTGGAGGCATCATTAAGCGAATAGACGCCAAGCCTCTCATCAGACAAGTGGACTGCTTCCTGGTCTGTGATTATTTGCTCGGTAGACAGCAGACTGGAGGTGACTACAAACATCACATGAGTGAGCAGTCAAACTGTGGCTCCCATAAAGCATGGCTACCGGTGCTAAATTGGTAACCGTGGAGCTAGTTAGCAATCGATTCGCCTACTTTTACCCCAAACGTTTTCTCCATTTTGGAAGAGAAAGTTAGTGAATGTGATGGTCGTTGCTGACTGAAATGACAGCTTCAATAGAGCAAGCGAATGCAGCAGTTTGATATGAGGTTCCCTTACACGGCTGGGATAATTGTCATTGCAGATGTTGTATTGTCACTAAAGCAGATCTCTTTTAATTCAAACCAGTGGCGGCTGGTCCATAGAGGGCGCTAGGGCGCCGCCCCCCCTAGAGCTACAAAAAATAAAAATAAAAATAAAAATAAAAATAAAAATATAAATAAAAATAAAATTTAAAATAAAAATAAACTATACAAATTGTCAATATTTGTGTTTTTGAAACATGGAATCACCCAGTAATATGTGTAAAATATGATATCTGCGGTAAATATATGCTTTTCCTGCTTGTCCTCTCTGCCTGTCTGCTCTTCCTCTCTGTGTGTGCACGTCTCAGCTGGCTGGGGCGCTGGAAAAACTGCCCCAAAGAGGCGGGTCTATAAAGCAGTTTAGCCAATGCTGAGTAAAGATATAAATGAGTGACATACAATTCAGCCAATCAGCGTCCTCAAATAGATTCAGCTTGGGGCAGTTTTTTTCCTGCCCCAAGCTGCGCGTTCTCGTCAGGAGAAGTCTCTACAGGAGAGCGCCAGCGCGAGCACTACCCCTCCAAGACCCGTTTGAGAGGAGAACTGAGAGGAGAAACTACTGAAAGAGCTGATCCCAGATCAGCCTGACCTCACAATCAGACAGCAGACTAGCAGGAAAGAGAAGCAGTACATGAAGCTTCTCTACTAGCTGTACACCAGACAGGTTTGACTAGCTGGATGACGTCATGATAATAACTTATTTATCTTTTTAAAACAACGGGGACAGAATATGACATATATATTATTATATTATACAGAATATTATATGATATATATATTATTATATTATACAGAATATTATATGATATATATATATATATTATTATATTATACAGAATATTATTATATGTTATATATATTATATTATACTGAACTCCCTGTGAGGGTGACTAAAATAAGATGTCCTGACGTGTTTGTGAAAGTGTTATTTACTGCTTTTTTTCGTGTTGGAATAAATGTTAAATATTTAACTGCAAAGTAGTAATGCGCGTTTGATACCTTCATTTGTTTGCATTAAATCATTCTGGGATGTTTGCTGAAATTGATTGGATGTGGCACAGCCCTACCAAGAACATTTTCCACCAGCCGCCACTGATTCAAACCCAAATCAAAAGTCGATAGATATCTCTGCATTGGTTGCTAAACAACGTGTCGTTAGTTGTGATGAATTTTCTTGAGCTTTTGATAGCAGTGTGTTCTTGTAAACAGGGCTCTGATACCTTCATGTGCAAAACCACACACACACACACACACCCCTCAGTCTCATTACAAATACAGACAGCGCTCTGCTGAGCAGATGCTCCTCAGCATGTATCGCATCTAACACCTTTGAATAAAGCCTCCTCAGGATGCAGATTGCTGGGGTGTGCTGATACCCCGAGTGCCTTCATGAAAGTGGATGTTAAGAGAGTATTTACATTTTATTTACGTTTTCACATCTGCCCTCGTATCACAATCTCTTCATGATCTAAACCTAATCCGTAAACCCGTAAAGTGTAATATTATCACGATTTTAGTGAATTACCAAGAAGAGCCAAGAGTTGCCTTGAATCAAGGTAAAGATGTACTTCTTTGGTATCACATATCACGTGAGGCAGATTTAAAGAAAAAATATCAAAATCAATGGAAGGATCCTACAATTTCCAGGATGCAACTCAGCAGTGTTGTAGTTCGCAAGATTGGTCTTGGTCTCGAGGCCGGTTTCATGACCACTTCTCTTAAAGGTCTCGTCTCGGAATCAACCCCATTTTTGTCTTGGTCTCGAACAAAGGGGACTCTGGGTTTATTTTAAGGATTTCTCAATTACTAAATGATTTGTGCATTGTCTGACTTATTTGTTGACATCATTACTGTGACTTCTCAAAGATGACAAAGGACTACTGCCATACATAACGCAATGCCTTTTGATTATTTTATCAAGACATTTCTCATTGTGCACTGACTAATACACACATACAGGGAAGTGAAGAGGAAAATTCCTGTGTTTGTATTCTGGTCTTGGTCTTGACTCAGCCTCGCCATGTCTTGATTTTGACTTCCGCTTTCGCAACATTGCGGTCCCGCCCCCGTGGGGCGGCGGCGGCTTTATAGGTGTTAACTGCTGTATGCCGTGCAGGTGTTGGTGCTGGCATCGAGATTGTTTTAAAACAGTACCCGTCTATAGGTTCAATTCATTTTAATTACTGACTAGATTCGTTCTTTCCTTCATGTGAGTGGAGAAGTTTACGGACAGCACCCATCAACATACATTTGTATTTGCTAATGTGATGAATTTATAGCGGCTCACCTGATCAGGATGGGATAGTCTCCTCTGTTACTATTGAGACCAATAAATGAGGTGTGTTTTCACATGTACAGTACTGCCCGATGACTCAACAGTCATGTGTGCAGTCTGAGGAGGAGAGACTGCTCATCGCAGGTGTTTCTGGTTTTGTAATTAGCTGTCAGCACCTTGAGATTGACCGTGTAATTGGTTCCGATGCTGCTTTTGAACTCATTAAAGTTGACTATTTGAGAACTTGATTTGCTCCGTGTCCTTCAGAGTGACTCAAAGGAAAAACAGTCATTTTAGGAGCAAACCAATCCTCCGATAATGTGCGCATTTGGCGGCTTAAAAAAGAAGGAGACGGCTGAGAAGCTTACTGGGTCATCCTTCTCTGACAGTCAGATCCAGTACTGACCGGTCACAGGGCATTGTGTGGCACTGCTTTTCCTCTATCACTGACGAATGTCACACCCTCCATCAGTGCAGTATATCTCATATTTTTGGATTTCACCACAGCCTCTCCAGAGATGACACGTAAACTGATGCCGGACAATCCTTAAATAAAGCCAGGCTTCTGGTGCTGATATGTAAGGAATGTAATGAGTAAGTGTTATGAAAGTCTGTACATTTACAATGCCCACCGTATATATGTCTAGATTAAAGCTGCCGCATGTTGTAACGTGTGGTTATTAAAGGATGGACCCTTTGCATAATCATCGGAAACCACTCTTCACTCTCCTGTTATTAGCTCTGTGTTGGTCTCCACTAACTCCTGAGAAAAATTAAGAAAAGAGAAACTCTCACCAGCTACTGAGTTGTATGTCATCCGGTGCTGGGGACGAAATGTACAGAGGTTCTATCGGAGATTTCTACTAAAAAACAGCTGCCTGCTGTGCCTTGAAACAGCTTTGACAGTGGTGGGACTGAATCAAAACAGTAAAGTTGTTGGCAGTTGGATAAGAAGATCAACAACACGATATCTGTCAGCTGGATATAAAGCTAGGGCTGTGCAAATAGTCAAATTTAAATTCCAGTTTTGGCTTTCTAACGATTATGAAAACAAGATAATCGTCATAAAGCGATTATTGTACCGCATTCCATTTCGCCACTTGTTTTTTTCTTGTGTTTTAAATCCAGCGCGCCCCAGGCCGGAAAACACACTGCTAATGAATATTTGAACATGAGTCTTTCCGGCAACTATAACAGATTGGCAACCGTCTCAAGTGGCACCTGCAACATCTGGCATGTGCATCAGCAAACCAACAGATCCCAGAGCCTTGAGACTGGAGCTCAGTGGGTTCTGCAGTCGGGGGGGGGGGGGACTTGCTGTTACTCATTTCTGGCATGTTGATGTACTCGCAAGCCAATGTGACTGCTTCTTCTTTCTCTCCCACTCCCACAAGTGTATCGTAGCCTGACGTTGAGCCAGAGCGGATAGGGAGCTACAGAGGCAAGGACGTGATGTAGAGTACATTCATCACCGCCTCCACTGCTCCTTATTCTCCATCAGTTTTGGTGTTTTGCCTGTCAGATTGCAAGAATGGCAGCTGATCACAGGATCACACTTGAATACACAAGGCAGCCTGTGTGACATTTGATTAAACACTATGGGCCCACGGTAGAGCAGATTACACACAGACGAGTTTTATTTTTACACTAACAAAACGTGTTTCAATGGATCATAAAATAGAGTAGCCAAACACATTTATAAGACTACAGTGAGTTATGTTGTTATTCATTGATGATCATGGCATTCGTGTTGTTGAAAGGTCACCAAGTTAGCGAACTCGATTAGCTGTGGGCTGACACGGCTGGCCTGAACGTGAACGGTCTGCTGTATTTAGCAGCAGAGCTCCAGGCTTCTTAATATCATCTCTGATCACGTATTTCATTCCTTTTCTTGAGGTTCGGTCGAGTGTTGGGTGGATCAATAAGCATCAATACTATCAATACTGAATCTTGTTTTGAGCATCAGTAGGACTGATACAAAAATGTCTCTGTCTCTCTTCTCCATTGTACATTTTATTTAATTGAAGAGCGAAGAGACAAGAGAAAAAAATGCTGTTGTCTTCGGGTGTTCACGCTCCGGGTATCGCTGCTGGCTGTAGCTTCATGTTCAACGTACAGACAGGAGAGTGATACTCGTCTTCTCCTCCGACTCTCCAAAGAAAGCAAATATAAGTATTTCCCAAAATGTCAAACTATTACTTTAATGTTTGGCAAATCATTTGGTCTTTATGGAAATGAAGAAGTAGCCTATCAATGAAAGATTACAGATTACATTGAAGAGCGTGACACATTGCTCTTCCCTACATGATAGCATACAAGATATATAATATGAAGTAAATCAAAATGTACTGTAAACCGTGGCATTACGTCGTATTAAATGGAAACTCAATTGACACGTTATTACCTCATTAAGTTGATATGGCTAACGTGTTATTGACACATCCAACAGACGCAGGGTTTAGTATTATTTGGGGACCTCCGTTAATTTATTTGTGATAATTGCGGAGGTCGTCTTTGATCTTAATCGTCTGTAATTTGTCAAATAAAAATTCCACCGCAAATAACCCATAACACCAAACACAGAGGTCATGCGATGATATTAGTGCCGTGCCATATTGTATTATTCTTTTTTTTCAAGTTTTTTGTTTTCTCCTTTGTCGGTCAGGAATTATTGAGGCTGCGTTTGCCGTTATAAATGAATTTTGGGTGCAAATTCAGGAGGTTCATCTTGTTATTTTGGTTGTATAAATGTAATTTATGGTGCTGTAAGATTGCTGCTAATCAGTTGAAGCAGAATATTTCACGAGATAAAAACATGTTGTTAGTTTTGGAGATGATTACTATCTTTTAGATTACTATCATCGCTCGCTGTGCGAGTGAGAAGGAGAGAATGGACTATCGGACGCAATGTTTCTGAATCAATTCTGCTTCTGAGAAACGTTTGCAAACCAAAAACTAACATGTTTTCCCCTGCTGCCTCTTGGTTTCTCCAGCTCTCTCTCTCTCCCTCCCTGTTTCTACCTCTCTCCCTCTCTCCCCTCATATCTCCAGCTGTCGCCTGGTAGAATGTAAATGAGCCTCTCAGCACTGAGCCTATGATGGTGTCAGCCCTCTCCTTAGTCTCTGGTCTCATTAGAGGCCTAGTGTAGCTGACATTTACCCAGCCGCTGTGTTGACTAGCTCTTCATGCGGGCCACATGGGTCAAAACAATACACGGTGAAACTTCAACAATCCAAATCTCTTCGGAAAGGGAGGTCGCTGGGGTCTGTAAAATAACTGAATGTTGACTAAAAAAACACTAAAATGCCAATATAAAGCTTTAGAATGTAAAAACAAAAAGATCCCTCCACGTTCCTCTCTAAATGAGCTGTGTGGACAGATTTGAAGCATTGTCATTGGTGATGTCCTGTGTCCTTGCTGTATTGTGTGGGCTGTAAGCATCTGTAAGTTGTCAGCGTGTGTGCATTAACGTCAGCAAGACAATTTCCTGGCAGCTGGACTAATTAAGATTCAGAATTAACGGCAAATGCTCCACATTTGTCTTCTTCTTCTCTCCGCTCAAACTGTAAAGGTCGTTTTGCCCAATAACCTGCTGGTGATTTCACCCATTACTTACTCCCAGTCTGCCCACTGATAACGTCAGTACACTGCACACTATCATCTTAAGGAGATAATTCAAATGTTCTTTGATTTCGGGGGGACGGGGGGGGACAACAGCCGCCTCCTGAGCCTTACAGTGAGCTGGAGGAACGGCTCCGTGAGTTTGAAATTAATAGGATGGCCACAGCTATTTCCTGACTCTGCGTTCTCTTGGGACCCCGCAGCTCTGTTTTTCTGCGGTCCTCTCATCCTGTTACTAATGCCTGAGTCTGTGTAACCCTTATCTCCATGCTCACTACATGGCCTGATAGGGCTCTGTGTGTAAGCAATTAAAACAGCTTATTTGCCAGATAAGTGGGGGAGAGCGGTCAGATTGAAAGCCACAGGCTGCCAGTATCAGGTCTTTAGGTTACAGCCCCCCGGGTTAAATAGCCCGGGGGCACAGAGTGAGCCAAGCGAGGCGCACAGCTCAGTGTTACTGTGTTGAGGGGCTGAAACTCTGCCAGAGGGAAACACAGACAAGGCCCTCTGTATGCTTTCCACAGAACCAACATACACCACAATGAATATTTAACCGTCGTCATAAATAAAGATAAGTGTAGCATAGAAAGGATAACTTCCTGTGTTCATTTGTTTGTGGATTTTAGCAGCCGTGCACAGATAGAATATCATACTTTCATATTATATCTCCGTGTCAATTGAACAGAACTAATTCTCTGTGAAGTAGATCCTGTTTGTATATCAAAGCCTGGTTCCACTCCTGATTTCTAGCAGGCAGACAGGTGCAATCCGCTGTATTCAGGGATAGAATACATAAGAAGAAGTTGCTTTAATATTACTGTAATACTAATCATTACACAGAGATTAATTTAGTGCTCTGGTGTCCAGACTGGAGGTCTCCAGCTTTGAGTTTTATAGCAGGTAGCTGCACAGTTACCTTTAACTCCCTGTTTTTTTACTTTATATATATAGCCTGCGCTTTGGTGTAACGTTTGTTCCCATAAAAATTTGACCTTACTGGAATGAAAAATGCCACGTCCAAAAAAGCATTTTTACAACTGTCCGCCATAGAGACATACAGTTTAGACGTAGCTACTGTTTTCTTGTTACTTGATAAGTCTGTCGATATTCTACATTCTTCTTATCGTTAAAAAATATTATGAGACCAAAACCAACTACGAAAACCCCCCAACTATCTAACTAGTACCATTCATGTAGCCAAAGACTGATATAGCGTATTCCTCTCTGAATAGACCACCGTAGAGCTCTATTGTTGTCCAAAAACTATTAAGAACACCGACGTGCCACAATGTTCCTTCATTATGATGAACATGGACACTGTAGTTTATTTTGACAACCACAGACACCGTCCTACTGCCAGAAATACTAGAGTACCAGAATGAATCCGCAGTTTTACTCCTGTGTGAGTAATGCTTGCTAAAAACTACAATGCCCAGCTGTTTACGGGAGACAATCTTTTAAAGGTTTACATCTTCAGGAGGAATGAATTAGCTTGGGGCTGAGTGTCGCGTACAGGGAAAGGAAACATTGTATTTAGTACAAGCTAGCACAACCAGCTTAACGTTAGCATCATTGTTGTCTCTGCGTGAGCTTGATGGCTCGTTAGAAACAATTTGTTCAGGTCAACTAAGCCGACTCTTCTCAAGTACTTTGAACCTTTTTGTCTTTTAAAAAAGGCGGTTGCAAACAAGTGGCTAGTGGTGGCATGAAGCCATGCTATCGTGGTGTAGTTTGTTTCTAGCCTAACGTTAGCTTTTACGTCTGGTGATTGTATTCACGCTTCAAGAATCATAAGGTGGTTTTTAATTTGTGAAGATTATCTAAATGTGTAAGAGTCATAAACCCTTGTTAGCCACAGAGCCTTTTTTTCTGCAACAATCCAAAAGCCAATGGAAAAATCCCATTGGCTTTTTGTTCGAGGGAACCAGAGCGATGCTACTTCTGGGGTCGATACAAAGCTACGTCATCCCCGCAGCACTCTACTGTCTTTTTTTTCCTTCTGCTCTACTCTATTCTGTCAGCTTCCCTCCTGTCTCACTTGATTGTAATGTAACAGACGGATCACATCTCCCTTATGACGAACAAAGGCAGCAGCTGACAATAGCCTCAATAAGCTGAACAATAAGAATGAACAGAAGAAAGACAGACAAATATAATTAAACAAAATAAGAGACCTTTGAAATACAGGAAATGATGAGTTAACAGCGTCACAACTACATTTTGAAAGAACTCCACCACATCACATCGTTTTATTTTTGTAATAACGCATCAGATCTACAGGCGATATCAAATAGCTCACTTCTTCAGCTCAGTCAATTATCTTTTGGACCAGCCACAACACGACATGACAACATGTGTAATTTGGACAAAGAGAGAGAAAAAGAAAACACAGTAACAGAGTCTGCTCTCTGAAGATTACGTGGCAGAGTAACGGAGAAGGAGAAGAACTCGACCTTGGCGGTGACCTGAACAAACTGTAATGAGTTCTGAACTTCTGCCTCAGCTCAGTATTGTTGTGGTTTTCAGAGTGCTGAGAGCTGGTAAACAGGATATTGAGTCCCAGATGGGTTTAGCTCGCATCATGAAAGTACTGTAGGCCCACAGCTATGCACACACCATCAGCCATCGAAAATGAAATGGAGGGAAGGGGAAGGGGATGGGTGGGAGATAGGAAGGAGGGGGAGGGGAGGGAAGAAAGATGTTTCTGCTGTTCGAAATGCATGTTGGTGTGTTTGTTTGGAGGCTTTCGGAGGCGAGACTTATCCTGCGTGACACATGTTTATGAGCCACTGGGCCACACACAGAGCAACACTAAGACGCTGCTGAAGAGATAAAACGTCCCACACTGGGGAGAAAACCCCGGACACACACCAGCGGATCTCCGTCTTCTCTCGCTGTCGTTTTCAGATCCTCTCACACCCTCGTCGTCGTGTCTCCTCCTTTCCTTCTCCCTCTGCATGAAATCGGATCACGGTTAACTGGAGTACTGTTTGATGAGTGGGAGGACAGCGTGATCACTAACTGCAAAGGCCAGGGCTGTCCCAGCAGAGGAGGATTCTGGGACGAACACCCGACAACAAGAAATGTAGACCGAAGAAGCACGTGTACAGAAAGTAGAAGTCCATATTTTAAAAAGGCTTCATTTCTGGAGAAAGGACAGTCCTGCTGATCACAGCTGCAAGTCGATCTATTTCTTTAACAGGTTAAAGGAATATTCAATATATGGATTGTCAACATTACAAAAAAATTGATCAAGGTTGTAAAAAAAAGTGCAATTTTAATTTATGCTCAGAGAGTGCAAGTGTCTTTAAAAAGAGACAATCCAATTATGAACTATTTTAAATGTGTGGCTATTTTATCAATGCTGCTTCATCATCATAGTCTACTAATGGGCCCATTTTCCAGTCTATAAATTATTAAATGCATAAACAAAACATTGTCTTTGAAATTAGTATAAAGACAATATTGCCAGATCTGTCTCTGTACATCTAGTCATTGTTTTCTGCAGCCACTGCCAAAAAACTACATTGCAATATAATTATTTTGTCAGTATTGACAGGCCTGACTCACCAAGCAGGCGAGGGGATTAGAACCAACAACCTCCGGGTCACAGTGTGGGTATCCGGAGTTTACAGCTAGGACCAGTCAAAACTAAGCCCCCCCCCTCCCCAAACTGACAGCAGGAAATGAGACCAAAATCTAATCAGAAGAAGAACAAGGGGAGTCAGGAGAAGAAGACAGAGGTCAAAGGAGAAAATGTAGAGGAACCTTTTGTTATTATTTAATCTTTTCTGCAGAGCTTTATTTTTTTACTCCAAATGAAACGAGCTGCAGATCAAATGGAATGTGAAAGAGAGTGTGGGGGGGGGGGGGGGAGGGGAGCCCTTGCTTCCTACTTACATCAAACACCCGCTCAGTGGGTGCCAATCAGCCGCCGATATCTTACACAAATTCCATAGTTTCAGGAGAAGAAAGCGCATAGTCGCCTATCAAGCACCTGACCTCCTCTGGAGTCTTTCATCTGGAGCGACAATGCAGAAATCTAACATGTCCGGTCTCATCTTCAACACTGTTCTCTTAGAACAATGAGGGGAAAACTGCCAGTTGTAATGTCGTCATCTCTCTGATTCCGCTGCGGTTTCACTAATTAAAAAGCATTTTTTCTGGAAACAGGTGACGACGTGCTGCTGCAGATTTGCTCAGTTTTAAGATAACGAGTTAAGCGAGTGTCGACAGACTGAGCGAAGTAGAATCAGTTCACGGTTCAGTCGACTCCCGCAGCGTTCAGAGATGACAGAGATGACGCCTCGTCAACAAACACAAACAGAGAGATCAGTGTGGAGATCATTTCAGTCCGTAAACAAGTTGAATTCTCTCGGAGATCACGGTCGTCACGAGTGTAACTCTTCACATCACAGTTTACAGGACTGTTACAGCTTACAAATCATCTACGCTGTTTTTCGACTCAAAGTAACCTTTTGTTGTAATAATAAATAATCTTCTCATCCATCCACCTGCTTATCCTTGATAGTGGCAGGGGGGCCGGAGTAGATCCCAGCTGACATTGGGTGAGAGGCGTGTACACCCTGCACAGGTCGGCAGTTAATCACAGGGCTGGCAAGCTCACTTTCACACCTGCAGGCAATTTTAGAGAATGAACCTATAGCCTGCATGTCGTTGAACTGTAGGAGGAAACTGTTGCACCTGGAGAAAGCTCAGGCAGGCACAGTGACAACATGCATACACCACACGGAAAGAAGAAGAAAAAGCCGGCCTGCAGAACCTGCTAACCACTGCTTCAGAGGTAACGAAACCCCCCTACCAACACCTCTAGAGCTCACTCACAGGCCTTTCTCACAGCAGACGTTTGGACATTGTCATAGAAGGGAAAGTACAGATGTTACTAATAACATTAATGATGGCTCTGTTCTAGCCAAGTGGTCGTCTCTAGATGGTAGAGACGACCATTATTGACGTTGAATGGTTGAGGTTGGGCGTTGATCTCCAAAGGTAGAGGTTGGGGTTGGGATAGGTTATCGGGCAGCATCGCAAGAGTTTTTGTACGTTTTCGCAGTTTGTGGGTTACCATCTTAACACAAGCTATTAAAGTGTCCCAGTAAATACAATATTATAGATATGTATCACCCTTATGTGATGCTGTATAGGCTAAATGAAAAACATAACTTTCTGTTGTTCTTTTATCATTTCTTACTTCCTTGTGTCCCTTCATTTGCTTTTGTTACAGTGCTACTGTTCCTACTGTAACTATCGTAGACTTTTCACAGCACTACATTATTTGTAAATGTAGGTTAGTAAATAAATCAGCGACCAAGAAGACAGACTAATTCAAAGACCCCCCCCCACTGTTGGTGTGTTGCATGTCACAGCTGTTCGGCGGCAGTGCTAAGTCGACCTTGTTGGCGAGGAGCAGCGGACCGTGACGCCTCGGTGTCATCGCTTTGGATCAATGGCGAGGCAGCACGAGGACGAGGTCACGCGACCCCCCCCCCCCCTCCCCCCCCCAAAAAAGGTCACATTGGCTGATCCGCCATCGCTGGCCAGACAGCCGGCACCAGGTCGCCCAGCTGGAGGGGGAACCGGTCTGACCCGAGCCAGGCGGCACCAGAGCTCTAAACCCGATCGTTCATGGTGGAGGAGCTGCTGCTCGTGCCTCCAGCTAACTGGGGACTGCCTGGGCTGCCAGTAGGAAGTAGGAAGTAGGAAGTAGCTGTTGGCTGCTAAAAAGCGGCCTGAGGTTGCCAGATGACGTCACGTGCGATTTGCTGAATCCTTCTGCTCTGTGCCGAGAGACGACATCAGTGGAAGAAGTGTATATACCCTTGATTCAAGTCAGAGTCCCAATTCACTCATGTAGTACCTTTACCGGTAAAGGTACTACAATCAAAAATGTACGGAAGTATTTGCAGCCAAATGTTCTTAAAGTATTAAAGGTAAAAAGTAATTGCCCCTTGGACTGATATTATACTTTACATTCAGGTTGTTTGTAACTATTCATACAGTTACAAACTGAGGGTTTGGGCCCCTCCAAAAGGTCTCAAGATGAATCTGAGGGGTCATGAGATTATTAATATGGCAACAAAGAAGAAGAAGCTCTGCTGCACAATTTTCTCTCCGGTTTAGTACAAGTCATACAGTTACCGGCGGCTGAAGTAGAAGTAGAAACATCAATTGGAGTTTTACAGTTTGTTTAATTCAGAGTGTCTTTTTTTTTTTAAGGCATGAATGCTCTAATTGGTGAATTTAATTGGTCCAACAGTTCATGGCTAGAGGTCAGGGGAGAGGTGAGGAAGGAGGAAGCTAAGTACACAACGTGTATTCTCAACCATGCAAGTGTGCTTATAATGAACGCAGTGAAAAAGAAGAAGAAAACAAAAAGGTGTTGTTCGTTGAGCAGCTCCACCTCCGATACATGCATTACACCACAATGTTCACACCTGCCCGTCTCTGCTCCACTACTCTTTGGTGAGTGTTTTATTTCTGCAGTCTATTCCTGTCCTCCATGCACCGTATCATCCCTGTGTCGTAAACTGACAGCACGTCATGTTGTTCTTGTTGTACTTAGCAAATGAAAAGCATGAGGTGTGTGTGGCTGCAGGCGGAGGAGGCAGCGTCCGGACCCCCTTCTACCTCCTACCTCCTACCGCTGTGTCAGTGTATGTCATCATCAGAGGACTCACTCGATTAGCTGCAGGTGAGCTGACATTAGTCTCAGTGCAGGAGGTCAAATCGATACGTGGCTATTAAAATGAGTTGATTTCCTGTCAGCAGTTTGGTGGTTCCACTGACACCTGCCAATACCACCGAACCACAAGATGTTTATACATCCAGTATCAGTTCAGAGATGTTATATAGACCAGAATATTTCTTTAGACGTGAGTTGATCTGCTCCAGACTGCAGTGTAGACGTTGTTTACCTCTACTGACTCCATAAAACTCAACCTGGTTGTATATTCACTGAGGTCTCGATGGAAGTAAGCACTGATTTGGTGAAATAAAAGTGAGTTGATTGGAAAGCTCCACGGCAGGGACTAACAGCTGGGAAATTGCACTTTAATTAAAATACGATTGTTTTTACACAGGGGTCTGGTTTAGATGAGGTTATGTTTCAAAGAGAAACATCTAGCAATTAGACACACCCTGTAATGATATGAAGTCAAATAAAAATGAAAATAACACCAAAAAAACCTACCGTAAACCAGTATGATTCATCACTGCACTGTGTACAAGAATGACTCCAACAAAAAAGATGCATCTGATGTCTGTTAGTGGAGGAAAGTTCCGTTGATGCGTTCTCCTGTTTTTAAGAAATGTATTTTAAGAATCAGTCGCAGATAAATGAATGCAAATGAAAAGTACAAATGTAAGCCTCAAGAGAACGAGGAGTGATATTTAAACCGGGCCCAGTACTTATTTCGGTCCTGATTGGATATTGATGCGGGGCTGGTGGTCTGAGCGGCTCTCTGTGCGCACTATAGCCGGCGAGGAAACTCCTAACGGCCCCCTAAAGAGGGCAGAAAACGACCGTCGGGCTCGCGTGGATGGCTCTTACCTGTAATTGTCCCACTCCCTTCCCGCGCATTAACGCCCTCTCAAACCATCGGTGGGGCTGCTGCTACAATCCAGTGGTGTGTCTGTGATGTGAAGACATTTGCGTCCTGGACCGGCGCAAAAAAAAACACAAAAAAACGGGAGTGGTGCCTCTTTTTTTCCTTTCTTCTTTCGGATGAAATCAAACAGCCTTGTCAGAATCACACACGAGTCTTCTTATTCGGCAGCGTTGGCATCTCATCCGCCGCACAGCCGAGATTATCCTGCATCCAAACCTCTGTTTATTCCGTTATAGTCCAGAAACAACACTCTGGTAATACGCTTTAATTGCGTCCCGCTGGTGCGCCTTTGGTGGCCGACAGTCACCCAGACGATCGCAACGCACTGTAACTATGAATGTAATAATTTGTCAAAGTGGGATCGATCCTGATCGATCACTTCAGTCCGCAGTCTTTGCTCCGCCGCGTCCTTCCCCAGTCTGACAGCTTCAGCTCTGCGCGCACTAACTTTTATGGAGACTCCGGAGCGCACGGCGCACAGCGCTAAACCGCTACCTCCGCCGCTAACGCGTTACAGTATCCCGATTACCGTCAAAGCACGTGTGTCATATGCAGATGTGACTTGTTCACTTGAACGTCACATAGACCGGTCCAGAAAGAAGGGCGCGTTGCTTCAGTTATCGCCTCCAAATTGAAGCTCGATGTGATAATCAATAACGCTGTGATTAGATATGGAAAAGCACTAATGCCATGATATTGTGAAACCAACGATCTGCGCGATCGCTATACGTCAAGGCTCATTTGGACATTTGTAGAATAATGATGCACTAAACAGAATTATTCAGATTTTGTCACGCGCCTAAAGACAATTACTAATTTAGGAAGTGTAACGCAAAAATAATGTAGCAAAGTCAAGCTGCCACGGCGCAATTAGTGGATTGCTGCATTGGAATGGCAATTAATAAGTCATAAATGAAATTTGATTAATAAATGAGCTCAACAGTGATAATTTCCCACTGAGACATCATCACTTCCACCAAATGCAAGACGTTCACAAAAGACCAGTATCCGATCATTTCTTCCATCCCCCTAAAAGTTGCAACAATATGATGGAGTGCAGCAGTATTTAATCCTGTAAATGACCCTTTAGGCATGTTTGATTAACTGCAGTCAGAAGCCTCTGCTGCTCCGCTCTCATCAAGAAAAATACGAATAAAAAAGGTGCAGTACTGCCATCATGTGGACATTTGACGTATTTCACCAAAACCTCACCGACATCCTTCCTGCAGATGAAACCGGAAGCCGCTGGAGGAAATAAAGGTGTTTCATGTTCAGGAGAATATCTGAAGTATAACTTAAGAGAATACAGTTTGATCAAAAAATGTTTATTCCATGGTGAAAACATTCCAGCCACACACGCGCACACACACCCAATTTTCTTTTTACAAACAGCGAGACTCCACAGTATAATGCATGTGAGGAGACGAAACAAAAGAAATCATCAAAGTGACATAAAGCACAACGTGATTGGCTTTTGCAGTTCATTCAGAAACAAGAGGGAACACTTAGAAAGTCTTTTCAGCTCTGTCCATCGGGAGAAAAGCACAACAACTGATGCCGTTTTTTTTATTTTCTTTGTACTTTAGGAAAATATCATCCTAAGGCAATCTTGAGAGAGATTCCGCGTCCGTCTTGCGTGGGACAGACGCGGGCCAAACGTCCACGCGCTCCAGATTCAACGGCGATTGTTCAGGCTGCTTCTGAAAGGCATCGGCGGCTGTAGTAGTAGTAGTGAGTAGTTCACGGACTCCTTGTCCCCCAGAGTTCCTCAGCATTCCTCTTTGATGTAGATTTGTTCGTCTGTGTCGGACTCCAGGTGCTCCAGCCGGTCCGTCTGTCCGTTCATTATCTCATCGGGGGTTTTCATGAACCTGGTGAACGTGACACATTTATTTAAACTTCTGTTGGAGAACAGATCCGAATACGTCATGACTAGTGTGACCAGCTTCGTTTAGAAAAGGTATCTTTGAGGCGCTGTACCTGAATAGAAGTCTTTGTCCAGGCTCTTTCCTGATAATGTTCAGTTTGTAGTAGTGTCTCAGTGCTCGCGACATCTTCTCGTACGTCATGTTGGTCCTGTTCTGTAAGAGGCGAAAGAAGAAAAGTGTCGTTACTAAATGAGACGTTTTCTACATCTTTGGATGACTTGATCCATTTAGAGCTGCACTAACTAATGCTTTAAACTAGAGATGCCCTATCAGGGTTTTTTCAATATTGATTGTGATCACTGATGAGCCGATAGAGATTGTTTGTTGTTGTTGTGTTTTGTAATAGCAGCTGGTATACAAGGCTCCAGACTTCGTCGGTGTAAACTGTCCAAAAGTTCTAAATGTCATCCTTTCACTCTGTTATTGTAAACTGTTATTCTATCGCTGTTATTCCCTTTAAAAAACACAATTCAAATTATTGTATTTTTGTTGAAATATTTGCTTGATCAAAACAATCTTGTAATTAGCTGTTTTAATGTTGTATCATAAGCTGCTTAGTGCTAGTGTTAGGAAGTTAAACAAGTCATCTTTACCTCTCTAATATCCGTTTTATATTCCTGTGAAAACATCTCCAAAAACTACATTTTACAAGGTTACATTTGAACACATTGTGACAACGATATAATTAACCTTCGCCCAATACCGTTTTTTTTACCGAACAGAGCTCTTGAACGCATCCTAACGTAACTCAGTGCAACCTCCGTGTATGTCAACTGTTAGCTCGGTTAGTTAGCCGAGCAGAACTGTGCTGCCCACCGGCTGCTGGCAGCGTGTCACACACCTGAGCACACGCTGTGGTGTCTCTCATCCACACACCGTGTTTAAGCACTTGTGTAGTTCTACTTTGTCCGATCAGAGGCCCGTCGATCAGAGGCCCGTCGATCAGAGGCCCGTCGATCAGAGGCCCGTCGATCAGAGGCCCGTCGATCAGAGGCCCGTCGATCAGAGGCCCGTCGATCGCGTCCCTACTTTAAACTCTCCTAGAGAGGACAACTTGGAATATGCAGTCTGATCATAGACGACAACAGCTGCACGCCCGGAGCCCGCTGTGTGTGTGTGTGTGTGTGTGTGTTTACCTTGTGATTTCCCCAGAGCCTGGCCAGGCCGTTGGGGTCCATGATGCGGAAGACTTTGCTCTCTGTATCCTCCCAGCGGATGTAGTTCTCGTACCTGCTGTCTGACAGGAGCTGGTAGACGTAGTCCCACAGCAGCCTGCAGTCTGCATGGACGAGACAGGGAAACACAGGGTGCGTTTGTTTTGTGATGCTCAGATAATTCCAAAGGGACAAGATAAGTCCCGCCTCTGTGAGTGTCTGCTCACATTGTGACCTAAGCAACAGATTTCTCGTAGCTTCAACCTGTAACCGTGAGAAGTGTTACCTGCTATCCGTCCGATGGGTATTTGTGGCTCCTCTGGAGGAGACACGGGCATGATGACGTGGTTCCTGTAGAGCGCCTCCTCCTGCTGCTGCAGTAGGTGCTGCTGCTGCTGCTGGGACAGGGCTATCTGATGGTGGTGGCCGTGCAGTTTCCCCTCGCGCCCGTTCTCCAGCGTCGCCTGAGACGGGGGCCCACCGCGGCTGTGCCTGAAGTCCATGGTGGCACCCCCGCCGCTCCTGTTCGGGCTGAGGAGCAGGGGTATGGCGCTGGGCATGAGCTGGATGACGCGAGGAGGGCCCGCCTCCTGGCCCCCGGGGCTGCCCGGGCACGGGGCCTCTCGGGGCGTCGCGCAGCGGCCGTTGGGCGCGGCCGGGGACACCGACAGAG
Source organism: Leptoclinus maculatus (assembly GCA_032191485.1). NCBI lineage: Eukaryota > Metazoa > Chordata > Actinopteri > Perciformes > Stichaeidae > Leptoclinus > Leptoclinus maculatus. Next base: position 3,101,987 of record JAVDOI010000019.1, on the reverse strand, counting down.
GGTACATTTCCTCGGACAGGTGGTGGTTGCTGTCGGGCAGCTGGGAGAAGGTCTGGAGGTGGTCCTCGTTGGTGGCGCGGGGGTGGTTTTGCTCCGGAGGGGAGCGCCTGGCGGTCTGGTGGTGGGGGGAGCGGGAGCGGTGCCGCAGCTCGATGGTGGGTGGATGCTGGGGGAGCGGCTCTGAACCACGTGGGGCCCGCCGTACCGTTTCTGTGGTTCCAAAAGATACAACATGGGATCAATACCTACAGCTAATTTACAGCATTGTATATTCAAATACTTCGTCTTGCTTTATATTGAATCATTAAACATCTTTGGACTGTTTTATCAGACTGTTTTATCAGGACTGTTCAGGACCGGCTTGTGTTAAAATCTAATTTAGGATGTTCACATTAATTTGTCCGAATCTCAAGTTGTAAGAAGCCTGTCTCTACTTGTGTCTGTTCAAAGTAGCAGAGAAGCAGAACCAGAGCCTGACATGGAGGATTGGAGCTTTTCATAGTTTTCACAGCTGTTCAGAGATGTGACAACCTGTGCAGTAATGCGTCCCGACTGCAGAGCTGCTTATTACCACTAGGTGTCACTAATGTCCTGCGGTCGGGCTGATTATATTCTTTTTGTTTCAGTAGAAGTTCTCTGGAAGTGATGGGAATTTGGCTTTGATTCCTTCAGGCACGAGCAACATGGAAAAAAAAAACCCAAAATGTACAAAGCGGTTCCAAACAAGGAAGACGGTCGTGACAAATAGCAGCAACGCTGCATCCAGCCACCGGTGATCGGCGGTTTGTTTAAACAAAGCAGCGTTTCCTGGTGGAGCAGGTTTTACTGCCGACATGTCTGATTGTGTTTGGGTCATAACCACAAAAGGATCATTACTTCCTTGATTACAACAAACACGGCGGCAGCCTCTTTCACTTTTCAAGAAAATAAAGTTAAGTAGTGTAATTATCATGAATACTCAGCTACAACTTTACATGTAATTATGTAATTATGTAATTACAGTCAGAACAAGTAGCATCAGTCCTTTAGAACTACAAAATGATGGAACAGAGTATCAGCCACTAACGGGTCAAATTAGCCAATAAGACACTTTTACAATCTTTATGTTTTTTACCTTAGAAAACGTGATATCACGACCACAGGATCTGATATTGTAATGAAGTCGGTGTAAATAGTTATTGATTGTCGATGACAGTTGGACAATTGTACGTCTGTATAATGTTCTAAGTATATAAATAGCTGCAGGATGATTATTCACGACATTAGAATCTGAATCAGAAGTATGTTTGCACATACAAGGTGATTGGTGCATGACAATAAACACAGTGCGACAGTGTAAGTAATACAATAATATGTTGTTTTATATTTCCCATTCTTTATTAACAGCTGCTAGATGAAGCTGAAATAGTCTCACAGATGCTGGAGGAGGAGTCGATCGCTGGGTTTTTAAGTCGTTGAAAAACATGAGAATGTAGCATTTATTCATAGCAACAAAAGTCTGGAGCCACTTATGGAGGAACGTAGGTTCTAATAACCCAAAACCAAGCGCGGGTCTGGAGGTGATGTCGTTTACGGGACTGACCTTCAAGCTTCAGGTGCTGCGCAGCGCTTTCAGGCAGCGAGTGGAAGGAGTTCCCGGGGAAGTAGGCCGACGGGTAAAACACGTGGGGCTTCCTCTGCTTCAGGATGTGCTGCAGCAGCTCGTACAGGACGTCCCCTGCAGAGATGCAAGAGGTCAGAGGTTAGCACAGGTAGGCGGCGTAAAATGGGAAGTTAGCGCAGAATCCGGTTCCCCTTCTTCTTCTTCTTCTTCTTCTCTCTGCTTTCCAGGCAGCAGGGAGCTTGAGCAATAATGGAAGAGTCTCTGAGGGGGCAGACGAGTGACGTTAAGGCAACTCAAGACTTATTAGAAAAAAACATGGGAGTGACTCAGTGAGTGCACAGCTTTAAGAAGAAGTGTTTCTACAACGTGAACTAGATGTCACAGGTTCTATATGACCCTGGCATTCTCCTTTAGGTGCGCGTACAGTAGTGGTGACACCAGGCACAAAGCCCCGAGCAGGAAGCTCACTGAATCATTAACAGCTGTTTGTTTTGCCTCGACACCGACGGCGGCGGCGGCTCCTCTCCCGCCAACGGAACGGAACACTTCCACGGTTAAAGAATAACTCGGAATTGAACAAAGGCTGCCATCACACATAGCCTGAGGGATTTTTTTTTTTTAAGGCTTACCATAACAAGGAAATGATTCTCTTAAAGGAAGTGATGTTAAACGCAGGCACACACACACACACACACACACACCTTTCAGTTCTCACTTTCTGGTCCTGTTGAGTTGCAGTGTGTGGGGGGGGAATTCCCGCTTCCTGATGCTTTGACAGTTTGCTTTGATTCTGGATTCTATAAATGATAGTTTCAAACTTCACGTGTTGCCTTAAAGCTGCTCACAAGAAGAACATGTTTGTCTTCGTGACTCACAAAGACTTTAGAGAAACAGGAGAAAGTGTCACCCGACAGTCAGTCACAGCCGATAGACGCACAGCCACCTTTACATCGGCCCCACTACAAGTGTTCAAGTCCAAACACGCAGCTGTAACGTAGCTCGACACACTGCGTGGCTTATTGTGGGGGACGTGAGGTTGAGACATGCCAGGACAGAAACAAAAAAAAGTGTTATTCTTAGAGCGTCTAGAAAGGAAAATATGGCACACAGCAGGGACTGATGGGAACTGCACTCTTACAATCCCCTAAAGGAGGAAACAGACACATCGCCGGCCAAATCATATGCTCGCTTCCCGAAAACGACTTTTTTTTTTTTCCGACTGATGTCACTGACAACAGGGCCAAGAGACGAACCGATATTAAAATGTGATCAATCGCTGTCGGCGTTATCTCTCCCCATACACTGTGTTTTGAAATAATGTTGTCACAGCGTCCACGGCTGCTGATGCATGAAACCATTTTACAGCTAAACGATGTCGGTGTCACTTTGAGGCGACTGAAGACAAATAATAAAAACCTGCGATGATGAATCACGGTTTCCAATTCCCCCCCCCCCCCCCCCCCCCCCCCCCTCCCCAAACCACGATTTCTTAACAGGATGTGAACATTTTTGCAGAGTTGAAATGGAAACACGAGCCTGACAACAGCTGTCAGCTGGGGCCACGTCTCTGTAGCTGCAGCTCGTTCCTCACAACGTGGAACCAAATGTAAAACATTTACACACTGAACCAACGCTTCCTGGAAGCTAATTCATCCACGTTAAAGCTCAGCTTTATATGGAGCGGAATCCATCCTGTGACCAGTTGGTTCAGCTTCATTCGTTCATTCTTTTCTTCATTAACTCATTGACGTCTCTGTTTATTTCAGCATAGATTACACATTCATTCTTAGTCCTCTACATACGACTCCCACACTTTTCCGGGCATTAGATGACCTTTTTTCCTCCAGGCTGTGGAGTGTTTCTCCTTCGTCTTATCTTAATATTTCACAACGCTGATCATCCCTTATGACCAACTCCAGCCCTGACCGACCGTGTGTTGTGTACAGTTCCCAGAACAAGACTTTGAATCCTGATTCATGTCAGAATAGAAATCCAAAAGCCTGCAAAGGAAATCAGTTGACTTATTCTTGCATTACTCTCATGCGCCCGGCAGCTGGCGTTGCCGGGGAGACAGTTGAGGTTGGTTTGCACTTCCTGATAAACCGTCCTCTACTTCCTCCCCCCCCCCCCCCCCACCAGCAGCCTCGCTGTAACGGCTGCTTCCCTCCACTGCCGCCTTCCCTCCTCGGCACTTTATTGATTTTTTTTTAAAGGGTGTAGTTTTGCTGTAAACACATTGATTTTAAAGCTACATTGGTACAAGTTTTCATGTACAAATAAACTGTAATATCGGTCGAAACCACAAAGGGACACATCGGACCCCTAATTTGTTGTGAGACAAATGTGTGGTCATGTTTCACTCGGCTGTGAGGGCCCCAAACTATTGGTGGAGTCCTATCAGCCTTTTTAACACCGCAGGTGTTACTTCTTCCCGTAGAAGAAGAGCTTCTATGTATAGTTGCACTTATTTTCCGTGATTCTTTTCTGTTTCCATGATCTAAAGCGGCTCTTTCTCCCTAGCTGGAAACTCCTGTTTCCCAGTCTTGTTATTGCTCCAGTTGGATTATAAGAACCATCTAATGCAATCAATGAAAGTGACTCATTTTAAAAAACCTTTCACTTGATGTCTCCAGTTTTCCCAGTCTGGACTAAACCTCTATTATCTTTGTGAAAGGTGGGAATAAGGCCAAACAAGTACCGGAGTGGGGAGATCGATAGCGGAAGTCCTCCTTGGTGAGCAGCAGCAGGGCTTTGCCGTTCATTTGGAAAGAGCCGCTGGTGATCGGCCGCAGGGCGAACTCCTTCTCGGCCCACCGCAGCCACTGGGCCACGTCGTCCCTGCTCCAGAAGACTGGCTGCAGACCTGCAGGTGGGGGGGAGATGATGGAGGAAAGGGAGTTGAGACCAGGGTCTGGTAAAGAAGCAGCAAGGCAGAGGGGATGGGGGGAAGGAAGGAAGGAAGGAAGGAAAAGAAGGATGAGCTCAGCGGAGAAGGGTGCAGAAGGATGGGGGTTGGTGTGTGTGGGGGGGGGGGGGGGAGAAGGAAAGGCAGGAAGGAGGGGAGGGTGGAGGGGAGAGAGGAGAGAGGAAAGGGGGAGGGGGGAGAGGAAGGAAGGAGGCAGAGGCAGTAAAAAGGATATTGAGGAAGTGGAGATAAAAGCCAAAAGGAGGGAGTGATTACGGGAACGGCAGCAGAGATAAAGAAAAAAAAAAGATGAAGGAGGAGACCGAGTCAGAAAGGGAGAGGTTAGAATAAAAGATGAGGAGATGATAGGTTGAAGGGAAGAAAACGGAACCAGTAACACGGATAAAAGAAGGGAGAGGGGATATGAGAAAGAGATTTGATTTGATCTGTTATGATGTGTGCAGTCAGAGGACGGACACTTTATTAGTTTGTGTATAAATGGACAAGGACACATGGAGGGAAAGACAGCAGAGGAAACAGCAATGATAGTATCTCTTCTGTTTCCCTCCCTCGCACTCTGAAATGTTTCTTTCACTGCCGTGGGAACAGGAGTGTAAAACATCTGCACTGGTGACCAACAAGCATCTAGAGGCATCACTGGGAACATACACATAAGCTCAACGTGAGTGTTGTGCAGAATGGCTGCAAAAGCATTCCTCGGATCAGCTGTGAGAGCAGAAATAATCGAGGGAACCTGATCAAAGATCAAACTGTCTTTTCATGCCGGGACGCCTCTCAGCCAAAAGAATAATATTGATGAACTGTAAAGTGTGCAAACCAGCCTGCTTTGCAGTAACATGCACTGAACTGCATGTACTCCATTACTCCCCGTGCCCGGTTATATTAGCTTCCTCCTGTTTTATGGAGTCAGAACAGAAGCTCATCTGGCTTGATCAAAATAGATTATGAGATTTATTTTCCACCACTGAGACTATTTCTGAAATGTCTTCAAACTCTGATATTCTTGACGTTAGTCTGACATAACACGGTTTATATTTAACATTAAAAACAGATACGGCCACCTCATCGCATCATTTTGCAGTCTTGGTGTAACCCAAAGATTTACAGTATGACTCAGTCTCACCTCTCTTTCTCTCTCTCTCACACTCACACACACACACACACACACACACACACACACACACACACACACACACACACACACACACACACACACACACAACACAGTGTATAGCTCCGATCAGAGCATCCGTGACACCCACACTACTCGTTTCTTACATCTCACTTATCGGCCGGCCTCAAACACTTCCTCTGGGAGTCGGACAGCTGTTATCTCGGTCCGCCAATGTCACTGTCAGACAAGTAATAGGAACCTTGTGCTCGCTTTCAGGCCCCCCCCCCCCTCCCCCTCCGCTCCCCCCCTCCCCCCACCCGTCAAACAGAGGAAGTTTTCCACAGAGAACAATCAATATAAAATGAAACCCTGTCTAGATTGTCAGATTTCCCATTTCTCCCCATCTCTCCCAGTCGCTCTTGCAGTCACAGAGCGGCGCTGACGATAAGCCCGGGAAGGCCTCGGTTATCTGAAGCACAGCTTACGGCCTGTCACGCTCTGACCCTCCGCGTGTCAACAGACATCCTAAGAAAGTGTCAGGCATCGGGATGCAGGTGTTTCACAACCACAGGAGCGAGTGGTGGGCCGATAAGGAGCCGCATTTCTTCCTATTTCTTACTGGGTTTCTGGGATTGGCTTCTTAGCAGTACAGTTAACTTTTTCATCAATAATAAGGTTGTTTTTAAAACATAAAATGTGTCCCTTTTGTAGCTTCTGCAAATGATTTGATGTT